>VYZU01009229.1:0-91412 GCA_013401355.1 Ceyx cyanopectus
AACCCCCAAGATCTTTACCACTTTTAAAAATTTCACAGCATAAAGATAACATTTAAATGCATTAGAATATCTCAAAATATGCCTCATTTCTGGTTACCTATTACATTTCTCAAGTAGTAAAAAGGCACAGAATAGCCCTTTACAGCTGTGAAAGGTAAATACGAGTGTAGTGGAATTGTAACTCATTTGTTAAGTGTGTGTTCACACAAATAACCATGGAAAATCTGTTTGCCTAAGTCTGCATATAGCATTTGCTGCATATAGCAGGGAATACAGTCCCATCCTCAGATGGCTTCTGCTGCTGCTTGTCCCCATCTCTAATTTGGTGCAGGTGGCACATTCAGCACATTACCCTCTTCTCTGTCACTACACGGTATTTAAGAAGCCACCTCCTGGAGGATGCAGGGAACTACCACCTTCTTTCATCCCACAGACCACAAAGGTTCCTCAGAGATCCCTGGTCGAGGTAGACCTGAATGCGGACTTAAATATGATATCCAGCCACCCCAGAAGATTTTCTGTCCTGGTTTGACCTAGAACAGCACATTTTCTGTCTTTTCACTTTTCAGCTCAGACTCTTCTAACTAACTGCACTTTCTGAAGTTAACAGCATCATTTTGCAGACAGTGTCTGCTTCTAGCAGTGATAACACTTGATGCTTAGAGGTACTACCAAGGCTTGGTTTGCAGAAAGGCTCTTGGTTTTATGTTCTCCTGCACAGACCAAGGTCACTGCTAAATCTTGTGTACCACATTAGGTATGCAGGAAGTAAAAGGTTACACCTACAGAGAAGAGCAGCCAGTAAAGGTGACCCTAAACTAACCAGTGAAAGATTCCATCCCATGTACATCATATTCAGTAAAGATGAGGGGTCACGAGGGTCAAGTCTCTTCTTCAAAGGCCAGTATCTGAAAAGGACTCTGTCCACTCTGCCTTCAGTCCCAACCTGTGTGTTCCTAAATCCAGTTCCTGCCTGCCACAGAGTCCAGTCTGGGACTTCCCCAGTGCTTACTCTACAGCATCAGTGGTGACACTGACATAATTGACATCAAGGGGACTGGGTTCAATATTGATTTTGCATATATTGGTATGTATGACATTATTTTCATTTAATCTGTTTTAGTTTTCTTTTCCAATGTATGTCTCTCTCCCCCTTATTCTCTTTCTCTTCCCCTTTAGGAAGGAAGAAGTTAATAAAGAGCATCTGTCATTTGCCTAGTTAGCAGCCCTAATCCTTGACACTCGCAGAATGAAAAGGCAGAGAAGTAAGGACAAGGCAGGTCTAATTGGAGACCTTTGTCATTTGTCACTTTCCAAAAAATACAACAGAGTAAATCCACACCACTGAGCAAATAATTTATAGCTCTAAATATTACAGTTTGACTTGCATTTCAGTTACAGCACTTTTGCTCAAACTTTGCTGCACAAACCTCAGCTCTCTGTTGGAATGTCCTATTGAAACTCAGAAAGAGTGTCAATTATTACACACACGCACCATAATCCTTTGGAGATGTAGAGAAGCTCCAGGTGTAGCATGGTTTAGCCATCCTGACCATCAGGGATGCAGGTGAAAACTGTAGGTAGCATGATCCCAATGGAAGGAATAATTGCAGTCTTTCTTCACATCATGTTCAGTGTATCCTGTTCTGCCAGCCCTGCCCAATGCACTTTTCCATGAAATCCTCAATTGCCCCAATAAATCTAACCTTGAGCTAGTATAACTTCAAGACTCTATGGAAAAAACCCGGCTGATGCATATAAACACCACATAGGTAATGTACAATGAGGCTACTAAATGAATTAATTTGTATGCAAGTAGGAAAAGGAAAACCATATTTCATCTACAGAGAGAGCCTGGAAAACCCAGCTCCCACAAAAGCACATACCTATTGTGAAAACACAGTGAGCTTGTGTTGGGACACAAAAGGGAAATATTTTTAAAATGCCAGAGTTGCTGGCGTAGCACCAGGCATCAGTTTAATTTCATTCCCATACTTGCTCTGAGCCAAAATGACTCATCTTCCCTATGAAATACAAATCTGTACACAATGCTGGCTGTTAATTACCTTTCCTGTCTCCATTAAAGAGCAAAGTGACAGTTTCAACCTCTCCCTGGGTGAGCATTGTGCTCTCTCGCTGTCTCCATCCCTCGCCAACAAATCTGCCGCTACAACTCAAGTGGCACTTGAAATATTCAGTCTAGCATTTCAGCAACAGCATAACAACTGATAATTTGACAACAAGAAGCCATCTTTAGAAAACTCAAGCCACTTGTAGCCACATTTGACACAAACAGAGGTATTTCTTCACCAGGCCTGCCCACAGAGCAGCTCATTTGGCCCCAGACAGTGTTGATCACTCCAAGGCTGGGAACAGTCATCTCCAAATCATTGCTGTTTTAGCAGATTGGCTCCATCAAATCAAGGGGTTTGTTCTTTGTTTACTTATGATTATGTACGTAATGTTTTGACAATAATAGGATCCAAAAGATTATATCTGGCTACGGAACGATTGCTCCAGGCATTCCTAGTCCAAATGCCACTCTCCAGCTCCGGGGATCTTTATGTGCTCCACTCTTGATCCAGCTCCACTCTTGATCTGCTGGCCACACTTCTCTTGATGCAGCCCAGGATGCAATTGGCCTTCTTGGCTGCAATTGCACACTGCTGGCTCATGTCCAGCTTCTCATCCACCAACACCCCCAAGTCCCTTTCTGCAGAGCTGCTTTCCAGCACCTCATCCCTCAGCCTGTATTCATAATGAGGGTTGCTCCGATCCAGGTGCAGGACTCTGTATTTAGTCTTGTTGAACCTCATGAGGTTCACCTGGGCCCACTTCTCCAGCCTATCCAGGTCCCTTTGGATGACATCCCTTCCCTCCAGCCTTTCAACAGCACCACTCAGCTTGGTGTCATCTGCAAACTTGCTGATGGTGCTCTCAATCCCATTGTCAATATCATTAATGAAGATATTAAACAATACAGGTCCCAGTACGGACCTCTGAGGGATGCCACTTGTCACTGTTATCCATCTGGACTTCGATCCATTGACCACCACCCTCCAGATGCGACCATCCAGCCAATTCTGATATCAATCACTGTTGTGTCCTCCGACAGTTTGCTACATGGCAACCTGGTGACATTGTCCCCTTCCCCCTTCACATCTAGTTTATCCATACAAGATTTAGCCTAGTAAACCCATGGGATTCAGATAGATTAGTGTACTTGTGCTGAGCCTTCCCAGAAGGACAAACCTCACCTTTGCATGAATTGCAGCAGTTAAAGAAACAAACATTTTCAAGAACTCAAAACACTGGCATTTGAAAGCAGTCAAAGGCAAAAGGGGAAAAGAGTAATATCTAGTACCACTTCTGCTCATAAGTGCAATGTTTTACCCAGCCAAAACAATCTCTGCTCAAAACCTCAGAGCATCTTGCTAAACCTAACCAGGTCTCAACGGACACCTCTACATTACATAACATAGCTGATACATCTTTCATGTCACTGTAGTAGATTGATGTGTTCACCACAAGGTATCAGATCATTTCCTTGTACTACACCATAGGTCACTCTCATAGCTAAGGCTAAAGTCCACTACATCTATTTCTTTTTTTTCTTAATCTGCACTGATTTATTTACTTATTAATCTGAATAAGTCAATACAAACATCAGGGTTGATATTTTTGTAACAGCTTTCCACCCGAAGAACCAAGGACTCTTTATAGCATGATACCCACTACTACAATAAGCCCTTTTTTTTGTTGTGAATTGATTACTTCATTGTAGTATGGTGTTTATTGAATAGAACAGTTCCAACTGAAACCAGTTTATTAGTCAGCTACCCTGTGGCTTGTGGGGGAAAGCTGTGAAATTATTTAAAATAAATACACAAGAGGACTAGAATTATTTCTCAGAGGCAGGGAAATTCCAGATTCCACTCATGTCTTATCTGAGAAACTAAAGAGTACAAGAAAACAGTGGAAATTCTTGATCATTACAGTAATTTCATGAGGGCATCTAAAGAACAATACAAAACAATGAATTTCAGCCTTGAAAGGTTAATCATAGATGAATTTTCTATGTGAAACACACTGCCTCTTTACTGCTACCATTTTTTTTCCCCATAAAATAGTTTAAAGCTAGTTATTCATTTCATTGAACTTTTCATAGGGTTGTTCATCACATTTTACCATTGTGGTGAGTGACTAATGAACTTGAAAAGAAAAAAAATTAGCCATATGAGCATTAGCAAAATAATATATATGCCAGATTAAGGAGGGAATGTTCAGCTTTTGCTCAGCGAGGTATGTAGCTTACTTGACAAAGAATGATTTATAGGGAAAGCAACAGGAAACTCATGATGTTTTTGAGATACAGAGTAGGCATAAGCAAAGCTGTGGCTCAGTGCAAGCAGAAGCCTAGCCAGAGACCATGGAAATACTAATACACTTTTGTGCTTGAGCACACCTAGCCTGTACCTAATCTTACTTAATTCCTTGAATTCAGGGCCATCATGAATAACAGGTTCTGTTGCATTTTCTTCCTACAGACTGGGGAAGAAATGAGAGCAGAGTCACAGCTAAACAGGGCAAGACTAGGAACAACTATTTTCCTTTAAAATAAAAGAAGGAATTATTCCATAGTGAGTAGATAAAGGTGTAAGACTTATTACTACAGAATCCCAGTGATGTAGGCTGTTCATGGACAGCCGACTTGTAGGTCTCACCATTTAGGACTGTTTCCCCCTGAAACAAGTCATCTTTCAGTCTCTTGAAAAATCTTAATGCTGTTAATACTAATTCCAAGTATTCTTAAATCAGAGAAATAACAATATCCCCTTCCTGAAACCTTTGGAGCGTGGGTGCATTTGTAGTGTTGAGCTCCAATGGATATATGTGACCTGTGTGCAGAAAACAAACAATAAAGCAACAACCACAAAAACAAACAAACACCACCACCACCCCCATACCACAAAAAGCAATGGTACAATGACCCTATTTTCATTCTGTCAAGCTGCAGTTCAGTTGCACTTTAATGCAGTTTAAGCTCTGCCCAATTTTATTCTCTATGCAGCCCCAGCAGATAACATATTTTATAACATGAAGATACCACATGCAGCTGAAACTGCCCAAGTAAGCTTGCCCCAGATAGACTCTGGTCAGGAGAATCCAAGAAGCTGGAGCAGGCAACCAAAAAGAAACAAAGACCTTTAAGAATGCCTAGTTTAATCCGGTTTCTATTCAGACAGGTCATGACTTCAATATAAGAGCAAGAACTTTTTAATTTTACAAGATTTCATAGGTAGATTAAAGCTTCTCTTTAGTTCTCTGCATTTGATCTGCCTTATTTCTTTTCATGTCAATAAGGTTAAAAGAGGATGCATGTCATCTATTTTAAAGGGCTTGTTTTTTTCTACTTTTACATTTTACAGGAGCAATCATCTTAAACATAAAAGGTAACAGTACTGTTATGATCTGGTGGAATTCTACATCTACTTAGAAATCCTAATGGTTATTTTCAGTTGCAAGATCACCAAGATCCAGATTCTCGCTTTTTGGCTGCAACCAAAAAACTGTCAAATGCAAACTGAGTTTTTCCAGGTAAAATTGTTCTGATGGATACGTGTGTAACTGTTGCACCCTGAAATGCCTTTGGAAACACAAAACACCATGCCAAGAGGTTGGTCACATATAGATTACTGAGCTGGAAAATTATTTTGGACCTAAAGTATCTGTACTTCAATTTTATGGGTAATTAAACCTAATGTGTTGCCATTCAAAAAGCAATTAAGTCCCTTATCTAGAATGTGGTGTCTCTTTCCAGTGAGAGATGGGGAGGATGTGACAGGATTCACTGTGTTGATTGATCATTTCTGGGAACCCCCCTTGCTATCTCAGATCTTCTCATAAAACGGCTACCAGGCAAAAGGTGGAGGTGGAGCAAGAGGATGTCCCTTAGGCTACACATCACATGTGTTATCCACTGCAGGTCCAGCATGGGTGCCTTAGATGACTTGGGGATAGCCTGAACAGATTTCCCTAGCAATTAGAGAGCTTTATCTGGATGTTTTTGTACTAAGGAGATGGGAATAACCAAAGAGAAGAGGCCAGGGCTGCAGCAGTGGTTTCTGTGCTTTGCAAACATCATGTCAAACACAATGGGCACACTGGAGGTATTTTCATTTTTTCTTTTGGCAGAAGACACTGATACAATCTGACTAAAGGCATAAAATCCATCAGTAGATGTACCACAGACATTGCAAAATCACCTTGGCCAAGAGCTGTGCTTAGCATGAGGCTCTTAAGCACCAGAAACTACCCAACCCTAAGCAACATAACATTATTGACATGATGGGGAGCAGCTCCCTGGCCATACCTACAGCCCTAGGTGGATGTGAAAAGCTGCAGCCCATGACTTAATAGTGCCCCTGAAGCTCCCTCCACCTCCCTCTCCAACCCCATTCTGCACAGACCACATGCAATGATGCAGCAGAACTGTGGTGTCCACTCCAAGAAGACGCACAGCTTTGCACACATTGCACATGGACCACAAGACATATGAAGCTTTATGCTTGCTATGCAGCCATGCACTCCAGAAGGAAGGTAACTGTTACTAAAGCTCACCAGCAGGTAGTCACCATGAAAAAAAAATTAATAATTGACAGTGTATAATGCCTAATTTTTTCAGCATAACTACAGATCAGGGAAGGAGATCAGTAGGGAAGAAGTAAAATAAACTTATCAAACAATACCTCTACGAATATTGCATCAAATTGCCTCTCAGAGATGCTATTACAATCATAAAGATCTAGCCAAAACATTGGTCTTTCTGATAAGAAAAGTGAGCACCAAGCAGGGAATTCTTAAAACATTTTTCTCTTCCTCTCTTTTTTTTTCTTATATTATTATTTGAATTCATCAGCTTACCTCTTCTTTCATGACTGGGCAGCTTAGTGATAAGCCAGAGTATTACAAATGTTTTCTCCACCTTTGAGAGCAATATGTAATATCATTAGATTGCCACAGTTTGCTTTGGCAGTGATATGTTCAACAGACAAGCTGGTCTCACTGTTGAAGAGATGGGTCCGGCTATGAGTAAGCAAGATTGAAGAGGAGCATTAGTGGAAACCTATTATCTCTGTTCAATTTTCCCAAAGAGTAATCAAGGCTTCTTCTGCGACAGAGAATAAATGAAAACATTTACCGTCTGATAAAAATTAGTAAGCTGATCTAACACCTGCCCATACTGGCACATTTCCTTGCCAATTACAGTGCAATAAGGTGGCTTCAGGCCATGAGCTGCAAAAGCAGTGGTGACAGCCTCAGCAGCTACCACTCCCACCACCTGAGGACCTGGTTTGGAGAGAATGGGCATGAAGCTTAAAAAGCCTGGCACTTCTACTGGAAGGATTCATCTAATTTGAGTACAACTCACTTTTTCTACAAACAAAACAAACCCAACTCAGTCCTGTTCCTCTGCTTGTCTACAGGCTCAGCCCCTCCTTTTGAGGGAGCAATTACCACATCACCACTGCCCAAATTGCTTTTGGACCACCAGCTGCTACACTGTAACAGCAGCATATTCAGAGTAACGTCACCCCTTCCTGGATGCTTCTGGAATATGAACTTCCTCAAGGTGCCAGACTTGCAGTCTGTTGTATTGCCTGACTAGTTTTACAACCTGGCCATGCACAAGAATATTGACAACATATGAAATCTGCTAATGGGTCATATTTCTGCATCAGATCCTTCCAAGCTGCAGCACAGGCTGGCAGTGATGTGAGACACATCAGGAATTTCTCAATTTGTTGACTGTCACAGGTTTGCTTTCACCTTCCTGGAAAATCATTCCCAGGAGTCAAACGCCAGATTTTCATTCTCTACTTCCATGCCTCCGTTCAGCACATGCTGGTTAATGACGGTGTGTAATAATCAATAACCAGCTCTTGGCTTTCAGCTGATGGTGCATTACTGTCAGATCAGAAGGGAAAGGTGAGCCACTTTCTGCTGGCTGGAGAAGGTGCACTCTGTACATATACAGCTCACAACAGCCTCCTTATCCTGCTGATGCTGTTACCACAGCTCCTACCTCTGCTGTCAGCATACTACTGTATTCTGGAATTAAAGGGTGGACAGTGACAGTAGCAGTGCTCTGGTGTTTAAGGACATGCAAATAGGCAGCATTTTGATTATTTCCAAAAACCACATCCCAGCATAGAAGCTGTAATATGAAGGTTATCCTGGAAAACTTTATGCTTACAAAACCTGGGGCCCATGTGAATTTGAGTCAAGAGAAAACTGAAGCCTGTGGCCAGAGAACATTGCTTCACACAGGATGGGTCTGCAACACTCATACTGCAAGAAAGCACCAGAGTTCAGCAGCTGCTTTCTGCTTGTCTCCCGACAACCTCATTTGGCCTGCTAATATCAAATGTTAATAATGACAGAGAAATGCTTTTTGGGAAAAGCAGGAAACACAGATCATAAGCATCCTTCTAGCTGCACACAGTCACAGAGGAAATGGCATAAGATTTCATCAGAAACTTATTATCCCATTTCATACCAACACCTGATACCAAGAGACGTCTATCCAAATGCTCAGACTTCTTTCCATTATGCAGAGAGACAGAAGTTACCACATGCTGACACCCTGAAGCACTCTGAGGTTGTAAGGACAGAAGCTGAAGTGCAATTAAGGGTTTCATGAATGAATTGAGCCAAGTGCCTAAATCCATTTGCCAAAACCTTTCAAGCTTTAATGCCTCAAGATAGATTATCATCCACTACCTACATAATGCATTTGATCAAGTTTGATTCTGCACTTGGTTATTTTTATCAGCAGCACTCCAGAGGTGGTATGAGCACCCAGCAGAGCAGCCATCTGAAATGAGTTCCCAACACTAAGGACAGATGGGTAGAGTCTACTCCTCCTTTGCACAATACAAATGAGACCTGCCCAGACACAGTGCAGTCACATCATACTCCAAGGGGTAGGTTGAAGCTCTGGAACAGGCAGGATCCTGCAACCTTTTCTTTCAAATTCAATGGGTAATGATCTCCTTTGGGTCAGGAAGCAAGGCTTATCTCCCTGCAGCATCAGTCAAGGTGAACACCATATACTAAGTTCAGTCAAACTGGAGCGAGTGCTTTGTGCAGTGCTCACACACTGATGATCAATCATTCATAAGCTGGTTTTGTGCCAAGGTTGTTCTACCTATTGCCAGATCCACGATGCACTGTTATTGTCACACCAGGTCCTGACAGCACCAGCTAGGTGATGTGCCCTATTGTAGCTGTCACATCTGCTTTGAGGACCTGCCACTTGTGATGCAGCTTGATCTGACATGAAGCAAAGTGTTGGTTTTAGGAAAATGCAGACATTGTGCCTCAGTAATGAAAGAGCCCAAGGAAAAGGAGGAAAGCAACTGGGGCTACACACCTGCTTTTATTTCACACCCTCACCTATTAAGAGTAGCTCCAGCTGCTGCTAAGACTGATGAAGAGTCTCCTTGTTAGGAGACTGTTAAGCAGTTGCGTCTTCAGACCCAGAGAGACCAGACTCCCTGCTTTGATGAACCAACAGTATAACAACCTTGTTGCAGGGTGTAGCTTAGAGAGGCGAACACAAGTCCAAGGTTGCTGCTTGCTCACTTAGGACTGCAAGTATATTTCCTCTGAGGACACTCAGTTGTACTTGAAGAGCAGAACCATGGCTGAAGTCACCCTTCTCATACTACTAAGTTGTCAGTATTCAACTGGGCAGAACCCACAACCACAAAACCACAGCACTCTGAAGTCCCTGTACAGGAGACTGCAGCTTCTGACAAGCTTTGTGGAGCAGACGATGATGCAACTAGAGAAGATGAGAGAACAGAGGATTTCCATACTGTTTACTCTTACACTTCATCCCCAAGCCTGTATTGATAGTGGGGACTGTTCTGGCCCAGGTGCAGGACCCTGGGATTGAGTATGGTAGGATTTTTCTGTTATGATAAAACAACTAATTCCTGAATTGTTAATGGGGCTGAAGTGACAAGAACAGGGCTCTGCAGACATCACTCCATGGAAGAAAAACTTTCCAAGAGGTTTGTCATCTTCCCACTTTCTTCCATTAGCAGAAACCTCTGCTAGCAAAGCCTCCCTCTGAAGAAGAATTCTGAAAGATAGAAATGGGTCATCTTCTCTCCCAAACACTCATGCCTCTCCTGACCTGGATAACCACTTAAAAGCACTAGGTGATAAACATTTTGTTGCCAAGTACTGCAGAAGGCCCAAGGGACTTGTCTTCCAACACCTCTGCTGGTAAATGAATGAGTAGCATAAAAACACAACAAGGGATTAAAAAAACCTAAGTCTTCCCAGACATTGCCTGAGGGTGGTTTTGCTGTGATATGCAAGCTGGCAGTGCTGCTGCTTGTGAGATGCCACATTCCCACATTTCCTTCTTTTACAATAAAAAGGCTTCTCTGGTTAGTGAATCTTGTGACAAAAGGAATAGACACTGTAGTAGTGCTAGAATGCTTTTCTTGGACACCACCATGCAGAAGGCTGGTTATGGAAGAGTGTTCACATTGCTCCTGGACCTCCTTTGCATGACCCACCACTGAATAGAGGGAAGGGAGAGGGGCAGGAGGGAGGAATCAAACATTTTCTTAAAGAACAGTACACGTAGGTTTTGGCTGTGGACTTTTCATGCTGAGAAATGTTACAATAGGAAATGAAGCTGGACAACAGGTCATCTGGGCAGGATGGGACAGGCAAGTCCTGGTCTCTCCCCCTCCCCAGCTGTTTGAAACATGGCACCACTTTCAAGAATATGTAGGAGCCCTTTAGTGACAGCAACAGCATGTTTCAGTTTCCACAAGGTGAATGTTATCAACAGGCTGCTCAGGGAAATGGCTTTGTCACCTTCCCTGGAGTTATTTAAAAGATGTGTAAATGGGGCACTTGGGCTCATGGTTTAGTGGTGACCTGGCAGTGCTGGTTAACAGTTGGACTTGATCTTAAAGGTCTCTTCCAAACAGAATGATTCTATGATTTCATCAATGTCTGTCTCCTCACTTCCAGTACCTGCCATTGTTAATCACACCCCAGAGCAATGCTTAAGAGAAGGCATCTAAATCACAAAATAATACAGGTCAGAGCTGCAATTATGATCAGTGAAGCAGGCATCAGTATGTTGTGCATAATTAAAATGACTGTAGGACTTCTCTATAAATATCAGCCGGAAAAGCATCCCTTTGTGTGTGGGCATAAAAATGAGATGCAGGAAACAGCCCGCTCTGATGTGACAATATGACCTTGGAACAACTTTGTTGCTTCTACACCAAAGTATTAACACTGTTGAAATGTCTGATTGTGTCCCTCTTGCCATCAGCAGCAATCAAGACTTTGCAGCAATAAATGCATAACCACTAACAGTTCAGTAAAGATCCAGAGATAGACTAATTTTGTAGTGGCTGCTGCTCCTTGAAGTTCTCTAAAGCTGCAATTCCAAGAGCAAATACTCTTAGTTTTCTCCTTTAAAAGTCTGAACTCATCTTGGAGATGAAATCCACTCAAGATGATAAATGGATACCATGCAAAGCTTGTCTTACACACGTCTTTAAATATTTTACTTACTGCTCATCAATCTTCCCCATCTATGCAGCATTTTCAACTACTTTGCAGCAAGAAAGCCAATTCCTTCAGGGAATTTGGGAAGCAAAAATACATTCCCACTATTCTCAACACTATGATGAGAGTAAATCTAGCAATGTTAAATCAAGAGTGGTGTTGAAGCAGAGGACTGCTCCAGATCACTGTTACTGCCAGCCTAAGCTGTGGGGTGCAGACTGGCCCTCACTGGTCCCACAGGTCATAGGCAAATCCCTGTGGCAGGTTTTAGATCTCATAAATTCCAGTATTTGCACAATTTCATTGTGACGAACCCAGAGCAAACAAATCAAGTCTGAAATGCTATAGGCAGACTTCATTACAAAACTTAACAGGTAAGATCACTCTGAATGGGCAATGCAAAAAAGAGAATTTCTATTGCCACAGGGACAACTCAGAATTTTGGCAAGTGACAACATGCACAGTATGTTTGTATTTAAAGCTATTTCAAAAGACAAATACTTCAATCAATAATCACTCACCTCCCATTCAATAACTCAGTAATTCCCTTTTGTCCAGTATAATGCCTAGACACAGTTTTATTGACCCAATAGAGAACTCCTGGGACATACCATTCTTGGACTACTAACAACCAGGTATATTTCTCCCTGCAGTCAAGTATTTATCAGGCAGAAAGCAAATGTGTGATTCATTGACTCGTAATACATTACAGATAAATAATAATGAAAGACCTATGCATCATTCTTGTCAATGCTCTGAAAAGATTTGCTGAATGAACAGAGGTTAGGAAAAAGAAAAAAAAAAAATCTAAAGTGTTACTCTGCAAGAATGGGGAAGAAATATTAAGTTATAAACTTACTAGGAGGCCAAAGGCACCCTGCTACCAAGACTAGACTATTAACACTAGTCAAAAGATAGCCTGATCCTGTGTGCAAAAATGTGGCATCACCAAATACTTCAAATGAGATGTTCTAAACTATCCCACAATTCTAAGTGCCATTGCAAAATATATATTGAGGGGGAAAAAAAAAAATATGGGTTTTAAGAAATTTAAGGAAATCTTTTTTCCTCATTCAGCTTGTGGAAGATCCACAGAATAGTGAGCTAATTAAATCAGATAAATTATTTTCCATATGAAATATTAATATGCTGGCCAGTGTTCAAAAGTCCCAAATTAAACAAAAAAATAATCTTACAAAGAACAGAACAGAAACAGTGAAAACATAGAAGAAAAAAAAAAAGAGGAAAGAGTTGTTATTCTCAAATCACTCCAATATAGACCTTCCTTATAAAGAAAAATGGTGCATCCAAAACAGTAATCTCTGTAAAATAAGCTATATAAAGTACTAAAAGGAGAAGCACATAATACATGACATTGTCAGGTCACCATTCCCTTTTCAAGATGTTATACTGCTTCAGCTTCACTTGGGAATTCTTGCTAATAAATTCCTTTTTATGTCCCTTTTTCAGGACTGTCATTTAAAGGATGCTATGAAAAGATTCAGAGATCTTCTGGAATAACTACATAGAGCTGATCACCCTCAGCAGCCAGGAGCACAGCAGCTCTCTGTCAAATTCCCCACTTAAACAGTAGTTTGGGGACAGGACTGTAGTCACTGAGTCTAATGAGCCATCACAAGGCTAATGAACGCCAGGCTCAGCTTCTCTAATGCTCTGGGAGACCCAAGGTGTGACTGGGAGAGCTCTTCCTAGCAGGTAAGATTTAGGCAAACTGGGGAGACAGAAGGACCTCAGTCTGCTGCAATGAGAACTGCATTGCTGGGGCACAGTTTGTCCCCTGTAGAGGAGAGTATCCCTTTTAAACGCTTCCTACTGCCTTAAGTTTAGACCTGAAGGAAACCTATTCTATGGCAAAGCAGATAGGGCATATTCTGTTAGCTTAAAGAATTAATGCTACAAAGTTTGAATTTGTTCTGCTCAGACATACATACATATATTGTATACCTACATAGATACATCCACACATCTATCCATATACACATGTACACAACTCACACCTTGACTCCACTTGATAAGCCTGGCAATGTGCAGGCTGTTGGCCCTCACTCCGGTCAGTCTTGGTTGCTCCTCCCCTGCACCACCCAGAGAAGGCAGTACAATATCGGTGAAGCATTTCAGCCCCACTCATGGTGGGAACAAATACAATGTCACAGGGAACAAAGGAGCCAGACTTCTCTCAATGTCATCCAATGACAGGACGAGAGGCAATGGGTGCAAGTTGGAGCACAAGAGGTTTAGGATCAACACAAGAAGGAACTTTTTCTCAGTGAGGGTGACAGAGCTCTCGAACAGGCTGCCCAGGGGGGTTGTGGAGTCTCCATCTCTGGAGACACTTAAGACCCGCCTGGATCTGTTCCTGGGTGACTTGGTCTAGGTGACCCTGCTCAGGCAGGGGGGTTGGACTAGATGATCTTCTAGGTCCCTTCCAGCCCCTAATATCTGTGATTCTGTGATATGAGTTTTCAGAATGTCATTGTAACCTAGTGCTAAACAAAGTGGAAGGAATATTCTTGAATCTCAGACTCTGAAAGGCATGATTTCAGAGCTGACGGGTACAGAGGACTGGCCAAGCCTGGCTCTCTAGCAGCACTTTCTGTGGTTTACCAGGTCACCTGTCTCCTGTTGCTCAAACTTGGAGAAAAATGAGAACTGTCTGCTAATACATTCCTCTATCAAAGCCCCTTAACTCCCCATTTGCTGTTCTCTGTATCCCTCACCCTTGCAGGAGACAAACTCCATTCGAGGCAAGTAACATAAGCAAGCTCATTTCCTTTGAACTTATTTACAAGTTTTACCATTAAACTTGCCCACATTATGCAAGCAGCTTGCAATCTTCCCTAATTCTCTGACTTTAATTATATAATTGAAGAACCTAAAAACTCATTTTTTCCAGGAAACATTAAACATTACCATCTTAATGAAATTCTTAATGAAACAGTCCTCCCTGCATGCAAATGACTGGCACTGGATTTGCTTATCACACCAATAGACAAAAGGACAAATACCCTTCCTTTTGTCAGTCATCAAGAGTGACAGTCCTTTCTATCAACAGTCCTCCTAGATGGATGGATAATGCAGATGGAATCATAGACAGGAGGAAGAAACAACAGGGAATGGTGAGGAAGCAGCCAGGAAAGATCAGTAAGTTTGAATAAACCAACAACATATTAACAAAATTTTTCCTTAAGCTCAGCTAAGATCAGAGGGTCTCTGCTTCAGCTAAGCTTTAACACCTGGGAAGACCCATAGCTGGGTCTGAATGAATGAAAAAGCCAGTGGTCTCAGCAGGGGTTTTGTCTCAGCTATGCACTGTGCTGCTGCCTGGAGCAGGGAAAAATATTGGGCATTCTAGATACTTAACTTCTATAGACTTGTTCAAGATAACGTGGCTTCGTTTTGCTAGCTGAAACCTCCTTGTGATACCTTTATTTCAGACAGTTTCTTTACTCCAGGCCCCCCTACTGAAGATATGTGGCATCTCCTAATGAACAAGAAGCTACAGCAGAGCCCCTTGCTGGAAGGAGCCCTGCTAGGAGGCACATCACCAGCAACAGCTCTGTGCTGAGACCCCTTGTCCTCCCTCATGCAGCTGAACACACACCCATGTGTCACAGCACAGAGGGATGTTGGCATATCAAGCAGCTGTACTGCAGACACCCAAGATGTTTGCAAGGGTGAAAACTCCAGGACAAACTGGAAAGAGCAAGGAAAAGATAGAAATCTAAATTTATAACCCATCTCCCATCACCTCTCTCACCTCAACCACCAATTCACCAGTCCCCTCTACTACACCATCTGGGTGGGAAGGGTGCATCCATCCCATGGAGGTAAACACTCTCGGTCCTATGTCCTTTTTTGGTGTATTTGTGACACAGCTGGTGCTGCTCTCCACAGCAGACCTGTGAGACAGCAGCCCAGCCATCACTCCAAACACAACACTAGATTTAATTTACACACTGCAGTACTGGTGTCCTAATAAAAACCTCGTTCTTCTTCCTCTGTGCATTTTCTTGCAGGATATTTTTATGCAGCTGATTTCTTGTGCAGTACCAAGCTCTTCCCAGATGAAGAAATTTTTGTCACAAATATTTTGTCTGCATCCATTCCTTCACTGTCACTTTGCGACCTCTAGTTCTTGTTTTTGATACCAGTTCAAAGACACCAGGAACGTCTTTCATTTTTATTCCCATCAAAAACATGTGTAGTTCAAAGACACGACCTTGGTTTCTGTGCTTCTGCAAACACCACCAGCCTCAGTGCTACACCAAAATCCATGTCACTGAATCAGCCTGCTCAAGTCTCTTCTAAATCCAATTCATTCTAAATCTAATTCCCACAGATCAAGAGAAGAATAATTTTATTCAATAAGCATTAATTAGTTATTTTTTCTTCACTCTCCTGCTTCACTGATCTTTTAGTGTCCTACCCCTTTAGCCCCACTCCTCACTGCACTGCAGCACCCAGATTCTCCTGATTATTTATTGATAATAAAACTCAAGCCCCAGGTGTCTTTCCCTGATTTACACTCAGATCTGCAATTATGTGGTACATGGTCACCGTAAACTTTCAAATAAAAAAAGATAGCTCAGGTTAGTAATTCAGAGGGAAAGAAGGTAAACCCAAAGAAGTTACAGGGTCCTGGCACTACTGTAACCAGAACATTTCTGGGGAGGGCATTGTTGGGGGGGGAAATCAACCCACAAATACTAAAAATCTAGCAGCACTTTGCAGATGGGATTCCAAACCTGATGCCTTTGTGTGGTCTCTGCTATCAGCAATCTGCAGATTCTTCCTGCTATGAGATGAATATATGGCATATTTGAAGACATGAGAGCTAAATGGTCTCTTCTATTTCAAGGCTAAAAAATAAATATTTTTGTGTCAACTACAAATATTTGACAAGCTAATTGCTTGATATCATTAGCAGATAAAAGCATTAACTTAGGTCACATGTCTAATCTGGGTGAATTTCTCATTCTGCTTTGAAGTAGAAGCTTGGGAGGAGGTCTTGCTCTGACAAGTTTCCACCATAAGTCTTGGTTTCTCAGCTAAAAAACATCTCCTGAATTTCTTCCCATGTTTGCAAATAGGCTATATTTTCTAACTCTCCATCCTTCCTTGATGTGTTACACCCTCAGCTACAAACAGTACTGCACTGGAACGTTACCTGTGCTGGCAACAGAAATCCTTTTTAACATACGAGAAGGCAAAAAGGTTCTTGATTCCATGACAGCTTATGATCCTGAACAGCAGCAATATCCTAACTCACAATTAACTCAATCTTAGTGCTCAAACAGTCTGACTGAAACAAACTGATATTATTTGCTCAGTAGAGTAAGAAAACATGCACAAAGCACAAGGGATCAAAATGTGGCCTGTGAAGCCCAAATCAACTTGTTAAAAAAAAATAATAAATGGGGACAATTCCTTGAGTCTCGGTGGGAATTCAATCCAGCGTACAGGTCATAAAGTACTTTCACCAAGTGCCTTTCATTCCATGCTCTCTATAGGAGAGGTGCATCATTATTTGCTGTAACCCCAGAACCCTCCCCATTATGGTTTGTTTTTTTCACTGTATCATTCATTCCACTCTCCCAGCATATTCCCTGGTTGTGCATTTTTGTCCTTGGCATTGTTTTCTGTCCTTTGCATCCTGTGTGCTGTAGTCCTGAGCAATTATTTATAGAAGGGACTCATCCACCCTGAGATCTGTGCTCCCAGATGTATGTCAGTACAGCTCCAGCTGTTTGTCTCCCAGGAATTCAATCACCTTTCTGCTCACAAGCTGAGGCTTGACACTCACAATTGCTCATCCTCTCTGCAGAAGCAGAGCTCCATCCTTCCAGATACAATATTTCCATTTAGTCCCCATGACAGCCATTTCCACATGGAGGTATGAGCTCTAAAAGGGTAGAAGCAGGGTCCTTAGAACTTATTTTGTAGGGTATTAAACCTAAGACATCATTGAAATACTACCTTACTATAATATAAAATTTGACTCTCTATTCATCCCACAGAAAACATTTTTATCATGGTAGCATTTTTGACAACACACAGACAAAAAAAACAAAACAAAACAAAAAAAACCAAACATCTCAAAGCATTCCAAATTACACATTCCTGGACATACCAACCTACAGACAGGAACAGACTCAGTCACACTTAACCACTCAGACTGTGGTTTGTTCTTCTGTTCTGTTTCATTTTCTTCATTACCTTTTCCTTTTCCCTCTATTTTTCTTTATTTGTAAAGGAAGTAACAATTTTTGTTTTCACCAGGTTCACCAGTCTGCAGTGACAGTGTGGGGAAGGGAACCCTTTAGAAATGGGAAAGGAAAGACAGCCAAGTGCCTTGGATATGCACCAGAAGTGCTAACCTGAAAGGCAGAAACAGCCTTGTGGTCATGCACCGTAGCTCCAAGAAGGATGCCCTTTCTGAAGAAATCATATTGATGACAAGCAACCATCCCATCACCACTCCCCTTGGCAAGAAGTTGCTGCAAAATTTCCTCTCCTTTCACTTGTGTCCATCTCGTTGACTCTGCAGAGATTCTGCAGATTACAGCAGAGAAACTATATTATTTCAATTAATGAGAATGTAATGTTTCACTGCTAACTTCCACAGTCACTTAAATCTATGCCTATCTAATTAATTTTGGAAAACAAAAACTGACTAGTGAAATAAACTCCACCAGAGTTTGACAGGCAGTAAAATTATATCAGTTACTGTTTGTTCAGAAAACAGACCAAGAAAGTGTAAGGGAAGTGGGGTTGGGCAAAGAGTAGAATAAACTACTCAATACACAGTTGACTTCTAAATCAGTGCAAAAGCTGGAGAGGACAGTCCTGGCACACTTTAGCACTGCTTTTTCTTCTGTAAAGAAGCACAGCTACTTGCATGGGCGATCACAGCAGTTTAAGCCCACATATAAGCACAAGCACCCAGCTCTTGACCAGGAATGAATCAATCACAGCAGTAAGTTTCCTATCCCATGTAAAACCAGTGACCAGCTGCAGAGGCAACACATGTTGGGCATAGCCACTGGCAGCTGCTGCTACCCACACAGTTGTGTGAATGCTCAGGAGCACAGCACAGATTTGCCAGGGTGATATTTTCATCGATTCACTTGCAAAGTCTTGAGCTGGAGCAAAAATTGGGACAGGACTCACTGCTGCTTGCTGCATCCTCTCTAGTTGCAAAGAGATATTTAGTGTGCTTCATCCACACAGAAGCCAGCAAAGTGCAAGTCTCATTTAGAGAGAGGCAGCATGTCCAAAAGCACTCAAGTCAGCAAAGGGAACAGAGTTCATTAACAGGGTAATTAACAAAAACCTACTCCCCCAAACTCTACCCTGAGCCAGAGATGGGTAAACCAGGCATTGCAAAGCTGCCTATTTGATATGGTGCTGCTATGGGTTTTAAGCAACAAGTAAAAGGATAACAGATTAGAGTCTCAATCCAGCAAGTCTGACTCAGATAAAATTAACTTTTGTCTTAGCGAGGAACACAAGCAGGCATCCAAAAAGGTTAAAAAAACTCAAACCACAACTGACACACTATTGAGAGGCAGAAGCTTACAAGTCACAAAGAGAATACAGCCAAGCTACTCAGACCTAAGGCAGACACAGCCCATCTCCGAGAAACAAAATTAAACAACATTAGCAATGACCCATTTCCTTGCTCAGCAGGGACCAGTGGAGATAATTTGGCGCTGGGAGGAAACATGCTGGCCTTTCCCCACATCGAGAGATTTCTCACTGCCAAAGCACAAAACACTTCCACTAATCCAACTCACCCCAAAACGGATGACCATTTTTGTTTAAGAAATAAGAGGGGATTAAAAGGAGAGAGCCTGAAATCCAACTGACTTGAAATTAAACTAGCAGGGAAAGTGAGCTGCTAAGAAACATCAATTTGCTCTGGAAAAAGCTGCAGAGCTCCTGGGGTGGGTGGGGTGTATAGCAGTTACATCCCAACAGCCCCCACGTCAGCATGGGGCTTTTCTCATTTCTTGGGTTTTGATTTGGTTGGCTTTTTTTGTTTGTTGGTTTTGGTTTTTGTTTTATGTAGAAGAAAAGGAATTCCCTCTGTTCACCTACAAGTGAACATAGCGTTAGCCACACAGGCAGAACTTTCACTTGTGCTATGGGTAAATGTTTTCACTTAAATAATCTAAACTGCACTTACAGCTACTTCAAGAGTTTGCTATTGTTCCTGCCTGCCACACTTTTCCCTGCCTTGCCTATATCTACAGCCATTTGTATCCTACTTGCTACCACTTATACTGGCCCATATTCTCCCATAAAAACAGAAGCCAGCTCCTCAGCTGATGCTGACTGGCAGAGATTTTTGTCATCAGAGCTATGCTCATTTATTCCAGCTGAGGATCTGACCCACGGACTTCCAGCACTTGAGCTGTAATAGCATTAGAATCAGACCAGGTCATTACACATTTGAGGGATGTCCAAGACGCTTTCAGGTGCTACAGAAAGCATTGCCAGCAATTCTGCAGTTCCTACGGTTTTTTTACTCCTCTGAATCAAACTGAGGCGATCAATCCGAATGGGTATGGCATGCAGGGATCTTATCCAGAAAGCTCACCCCCTTAATTAACATACATGCCAAGAGCTATCATAAGGTTTAGTTGCTGGGTTATGAGTTCATGGACAAACACCAGTCCATTTTACAATTTAAGGTTTACTTGTATTCAGGTGTTTTGTTTTCAGTCCAAAAAGCAAGAGATGTTGCAAGTCAGACAGTGTGTTGTCAGACAATCTGCCGCATAGGCCAAGACACTTAATGTGTGTCACTTTTGGCAGACAGAGCTAGCTCCAGATCCATATTTGGACAAATAAGTTAAATTTGAAAGCAAGTTAAAACTACTCCAAAAATCCAACCAAAGCAAATCACCAAAACAAGAGAGGGGACGCATTTAACACCCAAACATCCAAAGAAAGGTAAGGTTTCATTCTCCCTTTCTTCCTTCAGATTGCACAATTTTGTCTTTTTTTTCTACATTTCTCTGTGGAAAAGAAAGACCCAAGACAAGTCAAAAAGGACACCATATACTACCTGTTTGTGTCTTGAATTACTACATTTCAAACAAGAACACAAAGCAATTACATTGAAGACCCTGAAAGACTACCTTCCTTCATATACATGGCCCACTTGAAAGTGGACTATTCTATGATATCTTTGGGGTTTGCCAAGGGAAGAATCTTTGGAGATAATTATGTTAATCCTCCCCAAACACAATTATGTCTGGCTATAGGACATTGCATATTCTGCCTAACACTATCCACTCAAAAGTCAGAAAACCCTTCTTGGAAGATTAGAACACTTAAAACCACCACTTCAACTCTATTTGACTACTCTCACTGGAACAGACCACTACTATTTACTTAATAAGGTGTTTTGCAAGACAAACGAAGAGCAGCATAGGATGACAGTAAGAGAGATAACAGCCGCAAACCCAAGAGCTGTATCAATATGTCACCTCATACATGTACCAGCAAAGAGCCTGACCCTGCAGACACTGACAGCAGCTTTTCCTTGCAGGAGGAGAATTCAGCCAAAACATGACAAATATAATTACCAGGTGAGGAAAGATGCACCCAAACCCACTAATTTATTTGTATAGTTATTTTTCCATTAAGATGATATATTCTGGCATAACTGATCATAACCATCATTTCTGCCCTATTCTTTAATACTTATGCAAATCTCCCCACTAGACCAGGAATAGGAATATAGCTCTCTAAGCAATCCCATTTCTGAGTTTGTCTATTGTTACTAATGTCTTGGGTTAACTAATTGAATTCAAGTTGCTTAATTGAAACATGTTAAGTGCATTGCCTGTTTCTAATGCAGCAGGAGGGGGGAAAGAAACCCCAAACAATGAGTTTCAGAGCTGCCTGTATTTGCTGGCAGTATTTTTTTACCTTGATGTAGAATAGGATGTTCAGAACAATATTATGGAGACTATTTGAATTTCTCTCTCATTCTTGGGTAGAAGAATTCCTTTTGTAAAACAAGATTCCTGTAAGTTTTGTTTAGCTTGCGTGGGATACAGTTAATTACAGTAATTTATCAAACAGGCACAAGGAGGTACTCACACACAAAGTTTTTCCTGCAGACAGAATCCTTAGTTTTATATAAGTCTGGTCTGTGCTAATTGAATTTTCACTTGGGTAGATAAAATCTTTAACAACTCTGGAATAACTAAGTGCTCTTTGTTCAATGATGTGGATCAGAATGATTTACAGCACCTTTCACATAATCATGCTAATTTTGCTTTCATATGATTAATTAAAACAATATGTTCGTTCTTTGTAAAATAGAATTAGTGCACCCAAGGAGACAGATTTTATTGCAGACTTCTTTTTCTGGTAGTAAAAGTAATTTTCACACACCATCTTTTTGTCAAAGCTAAGTAAACACAATGTAGCTGGGGTCACATCCCTTCATGGTGTACCACCAACAGGTTTAGCATATTGCACCAAAGATGGTTTAGCCCCAAAACTATGAAGCAAAGCACAGCCAGCATCAAGACAGTCTGGACATCCAAAAAGCCAAAGCCCCTATAGACGGGCTCTTCCTCATCACATCTAGACCCAAAGTAAAGGGCATACCTGTAACAAATCAAACTGAAATGCTAAATTGAATCATGCCTGTGGTCCAAGCTCCATATTCAGCACAAACATGAAGTCTTTCAGCACCCTTCAGGCACACCAAGAAGGATCAGATTATCTGACTGTGGTGATCTCGCTGACTCTGAACAAGTCAATACAAAAATATGGCTGACTTAAATGGCCCTTGAGAAATCATCTGGTAAAGCAGCTTATGTGCCAACTCCTTGGCTCATTGCTTGGGTGTGGGGAAGGAAAGCTTCAGTGACCCTCATCACTACTAATGGGTCACCTCAGCTCTTCTGTCAGATCACTTTTGATGCAATACTGATATTTCCCAGTGAGACCAACAAGCTCATTACATCAGACACTGTTAGCTGCAACAAAGTGCCCCACATCATCACATTGGTGCTGGATAATAGAAAATAAGCAGCAAAAAGGAAAAACAACAATAAAGAAAAAGCTTACATGAAACCACAGAATATATTTTCTGTGATCTATTTCACCAGCACCATGAGCCTAGTCCTTTTACAAGAGGCCGTACAGGCACCATCATCTCAAAATTCACTAAATGGATGATGTTCATGTCTGATCAGGAATGCAAAGAAGGAGGGAGGAACCATCTTCTGCCAGCCATATCCAACTCAGTAACTTCCCCTGCACAGTGCTTGGGCATGATTACCAAGAGCTGCCAGTTAACCCTGCATGGGTGCAGAGACTAATGATGTGAACAAATGATGGATTTCAGCAGAGACACTTGGCAAAGACCCAAAGTGACCTAGATGCAGATGATCAAGTTCAACACATGTTCATTCACCTAGAAAAGAAACCATGCTGTGCCAAAATATCAGGCAAGAGCAGCACACCATGTTATTTTACAGCCATAAAAGCAAGCAAAAGATTTTCTGCCTTGTGCTGTGACCTCATAGGAAGACACATCACAAGCTTCTTGCATTTCCCCAACAGTCATAAAAACCAGAACCTAACCTGGAGTCTGTGGCATTTAAGTAAGAATTGGGATTCAAGAATTGGGATGCAAGCAGCATCAGGGACATAACTAAGCACTTATATGTACCCTGTGTCCTGGGTGGTCCAGGAACTTCTGAGCTACTCTCTGCCTGGATTGTGAGATGCAGAGCAAGACAGGGGAAAAAAAAAAAAAAAAAAAGGAAAGGTTTGCATACATGTGTTTATGTGTTTTTCTACCTAATTAAAGGTCTCCACAGATGTTCTAACAATATATAGTAAACCCAGAGATACTTTAGTTGTAGAGAACCCCTCAGCACTAGAGTAACATTATTCCCCTTATTCTAGTAATTAATAATTAGAGAATATCTTTTACCTATACCAGTACTTTTTGCACCTGCAAGACTGTCATTGTTTTGTGGAAAGATATTCTACTGGGGTCAATGGAGTATATGTGATTGTGTTTTAAAGTGATATTTGAATTCTAGAATGAACAAACTTCTAAAACCAACCTCACACATCTATGACTTTTCCAGGAGCTCTGGCAAGCAAGTATTTAAAGACTAAGGCATGTGCACCGTCTGTAGCTACTTTAGCAGTTGCTTTGCTTCTGGTGGAACAGCCCCAAGATTTATGGAAAACATTTATTTTGTTGTGTTAGGCACAGCAGACAGTGTCTTCTCCAGAACTGGTTAGAGTCCATGAAGTAAAACAGCTTTTGTGTGATTAAAAGATCATCACTACACTCTCTGCTGCAACTATTCCACAACTCAGTTTACTTTCTCCAGAAGACACAAGGGTATATGGTTATTTTTAAAAATCCTACCAGTACAAATAACTCATTGTTCACACAGTTTTCTGCAGGGCAGGAGATGAGCAAAACAGCAAACTGCATGTGACAGGTCACTTAATGCATTTCACGGTGATGCTTAGGACTGTAGTCAAACCATCTACTACCAGATTCTAATTTAGGTGTCACAACAGCTTCTCTTCAATGGCTGATAAGCAAGTTCTTGTCTAGGAGTCCTGGCCAGTTCCTGATTTTGACCTTTCTATGCTCTCTGGAGCTTTTGCAATACAGCAGCTGTGGAAGCTAAGGAAACTGACCTTCAGGGATGACCATTCCATGCTATTGTGCTAAGGGCATAATAATAAAAACAAACAAACAAACAAACACAAAAACCAAACAAAAAAAACAAGCATCTAGAAAAGTATGGAGCGAACAGACTAAATGGGCTGTTTCTAGCTAAAGGTGGTCTGAACACTGCCAGTGGTCAGTCTGTCCTCTTGCTGCCTCCACCACAGTCCTGGGCACACACTGGTGCTACAGACCACCACCTCCTCCAGTTATTGGCATTTTACACTTCTGTAAAATTAATTTGATAACTGAATTAAACTAACAACTGCCCCATTTCTATATATGGTCTCTGGGTGCACTTGACTTCGAATATGCTTCCCTTGAGAGGTACTGGGGAGATCTAGTTGTACTACTTGTGGAACCTGGGCTAATTTAATTAAATTTTATGAAAAATGTTCAGTTTTGCAGATGGTAGCTGTCTGTTTCTTCTCTACCCAGAGCCACACATAGTTGCTGGTAACTTTTCTTTGTCCCCTGTGATGTAAGAGATGATAAAGGGCCCAATTAATAAATCCACCTTGAAAGGGAGACCTTCTGTTAATAAGAGAAACATAAGTGATTCACCATTTGGGAGAATTCTGGTTTCCTTATTTCTATCTATCAGCCTCTCACCCACTCACAATATGCCTCTTGAAAACAAGTGAATGCTGAAGGAGTCCATATGTCCACACTTCCACGAAGTCTTTCAAAGACAGATAACGATTACAAGCATAATTACAAATGGCATTCTGAAATTGTGCTATTTTCCTCTCATCTGAGCATCACCTCCAGTTCCACATGTTCCCATTGGAGCTCACCAGCCCCTGACCGCTAGCAGAAACAGGGTGTTCATGTCCTGCATTAAAAGTCTGGGAACTTGAATGCTGACAATACAGAAATAGTACCAGAGTAAATAATAATAATAAATAGCAGTTTCAAAAGTAAGTCTGTACTGTTCAAATAAATTCAATTTCCCACTCCCCCCAGACAAGGGAAGTCACAGAGAATCCCACCTACTTTACGCACTGCCACCAATATCCAGACTAGCCTTCGAGTCACTGCTGGGGCTTCTAGTAAGGTCCCTAGAGATGGTTGCTCCCCTTTTCTGCCTTAAATTTCCTACAAAAAAAGGACACATTTTTATTTCTTGCCCTCTGTCTTGGTTACCCAGATATTTATTTTTTTTCCTGCAGGCCAAATCGCTACTCACTCTAGGTACACACAAAACCCAGTTCTGAAAAATAAATGAGGACTCTGATTTCACATGGGATGAAATACCAACATGACACAAGCAAAACGAATTTGAGTCAGTCAGCATTTAATGAATAATGCCTTGTCAGCAACCTGAAGTGAGGTGGAGAATATCCTCTCATCCCCACAGCAGACAAGAAATCCTGATGGGCACTTCAGTCTGCAAAGCATGAAACACAAACAGTAAAGATGCATCTAAGGGCTTGGGATTTACTCTCAAAGGCAAAGTGGTAGAGATCTGCTGAACCATGCCTAGCTTTAAACAGCATGGAGAATAAGTAGAACCCACTCAGCTGCTTTCTTTGGAAAACTGAGGTCATTATCTGTCAGTGACAGGGAGGAAACCTACCCCAGAGGAGGAAGTTGTGCAAAAAAAAATGAAGTGGTAAGAAAGAGCTCTCTGGAGCTTTAATTAATCCTAGAGGTGAATGAAATGGTGGATTCCTGGACCATAGTGAGATGTTGAGGAACGGTCTTAGCCCCACTCCCAAATGTGGGTCATTTTCTTTTTAAACTGGTAAGAACATAATTCCTATTTAAATCTATTCTACAAGTACCAAAACAAGAGTGATAAAGTTTTGTTCCTTAAACACCATCAAAACCCTGAATGGAGGAGTAGAGGCAGAGGGAATGGCACGCATAGCACCATGCCCAAGTCTGGTCTTGGAAACTCAGACATCCTCTCCCAGGGCACTGGGTCAAGTGTGCTGTGGTGTGCCAGGGACCACATTCACATCAGCAGAGGGAGTTTAGGCTGTCTCCATGGGTTCNCAGGTCACTTAATGCATTTCACGGTGATGCTTAGGACTGTAGTCAAACCATCTACTACCAGATTCTAATTTAGGTGTCACAACAGCTTCTCTTCAATGGCTGATAAGCAAGTTCTTGTCTAGGAGTCCTGGCCAGTTCCTGATTTTGACCTTTCTATGCTCTCTGGAGCTTTTGCAATACAGCAGCTGTGGAAGCTAAGGAAACTGACCTTCAGGGATGACCATTCCATGCTATTGTGCTAAGGGCATAATAATAAAAACAAACAAACAAACAAACACAAAAACCAAACAAAAAAAACAAGCATCTAGAAAAGTATGGAGCGAACAGACTAAATGGGCTGTTTCTAGCTAAAGGTGGTCTGAACACTGCCAGTGGTCAGTCTGTCCTCTTGCTGCCTCCACCACAGTCCTGGGCACACACTGGTGCTACAGACCACCACCTCCTCCAGTTATTGGCATTTTACACTTCTGTAAAATTAATTTGATAACTGAATTAAACTAACAACTGCCCCATTTCTATATATGGTCTCTGGGTGCACTTGACTTCGAATATGCTTCCCTTGAGAGGTACTGGGGAGATCTAGTTGTACTACTTGTGGAACCTGGGCTAATTTAATTAAATTTTATGAAAAATGTTCAGTTTTGCAGATGGTAGCTGTCTGTTTCTTCTCTACCCAGAGCCACACATAGTTGCTGGTAACTTTTCTTTGTCCCCTGTGATGTAAGAGATGATAAAGGGCCCAATTAATAAATCCACCTTGAAAGGGAGACCTTCTGTTAATAAGAGAAACATAAGTGATTCACCATTTGGGAGAATTCTGGTTTCCTTATTTCTATCTATCAGCCTCTCACCCACTCACAATATGCCTCTTGAAAACAAGTGAATGCTGAAGGAGTCCATATGTCCACACTTCCACGAAGTCTTTCAAAGACAGATAACGATTACAAGCATAATTACAAATGGCATTCTGAAATTGTGCTATTTTCCTCTCATCTGAGCATCACCTCCAGTTCCACATGTTCCCATTGGAGCTCACCAGCCCCTGACCGCTAGCAGAAACAGGGTGTTCATGTCCTGCATTAAAAGTCTGGGAACTTGAATGCTGACAATACAGAAATAGTACCAGAGTAAATAATAATAATAAATAGCAGTTTCAAAAGTAAGTCTGTACTGTTCAAATAAATTCAATTTCCCACTCCCCCCAGACAAGGGAAGTCACAGAGAATCCCACCTACTTTACGCACTGCCACCAATATCCAGACTAGCCTTCGAGTCACTGCTGGGGCTTCTAGTAAGGTCCCTAGAGATGGTTGCTCCCCTTTTCTGCCTTAAATTTCCTACAAAAAAAGGACACATTTTTATTTCTTGCCCTCTGTCTTGGTTACCCAGATATTTATTTTTTTTCCTGCAGGCCAAATCGCTACTCACTCTAGGTACACACAAAACCCAGTTCTGAAAAATAAATGAGGACTCTGATTTCACATGGGATGAAATACCAACATGACACAAGCAAAACGAATTTGAGTCAGTCAGCATTTAATGAATAATGCCTTGTCAGCAACCTGAAGTGAGGTGGAGAATATCCTCTCATCCCCACAGCAGACAAGAAATCCTGATGGGCACTTCAGTCTGCAAAGCATGAAACACAAACAGTAAAGATGCATCTAAGGGCTTGGGATTTACTCTCAAAGGCAAAGTGGTAGAGATCTGCTGAACCATGCCTAGCTTTAAACAGCATGGAGAATAAGTAGAACCCACTCAGCTGCTTTCTTTGGAAAACTGAGGTCATTATCTGTCAGTGACAGGGAGGAAACCTACCCCAGAGGAGGAAGTTGTGCAAAAAAAAATGAAGTGGTAAGAAAGAGCTCTCTGGAGCTTTAATTAATCCTAGAGGTGAATGAAATGGTGGATTCCTGGACCATAGTGAGATGTTGAGGAACGGTCTTAGCCCCACTCCCAAATGTGGGTCATTTTCTTTTTAAACTGGTAAGAACATAATTCCTATTTAAATCTATTCTACAAGTACCAAAACAAGAGTGATAAAGTTTTGTTCCTTAAACACCATCAAAACCCTGAATGGAGGAGTAGAGGCAGAGGGAATGGCACGCATAGCACCATGCCCAAGTCTGGTCTTGGAAACTCAGACATCCTCTCCCAGGGCACTGGGTCAAGTGTGCTGTGGTGTGCCAGGGACCACATTCACATCAGCAGAGGGAGTTTAGGCTGTCTCCATGGGTTCTGGTGCCTTCACAGCAGAATATTTCACCATGAAACCCTGGCAGCACTATGTGATTTGTGCATACAGTGTTTTTGGGTTGGAAGGGACCTTTAAAGGTCATCCAGTCCAGTCCCCCCTCTGACATATCTCACCACCTGAGACAGGTGTTCATTCTGGACATTAATTTCTATTAATGAGGCTCAGGACTAGAAAATCCCAAACTGAAAGAATAAACAAACACACACAGCATCCATGCACATTGAGAGTCAGCCTGATATCTCAAAACCCCGTGGGACACTGAGGAGGGCTCAAAAGAGTAAAGCTCAATTCGGCATCACTGACATAAGGGCTCTAGAACAACATTAAATTAGAGGCTTGGTACTCCCCATAGGACCACATACTGTTATTTGTAATACTGTTGAGCTGCACTTAAAATGAGGACTTGTGAAAGGAAGAGACTACCATAAAAAGAATTAATTTTCTGTACTCCAGATCAGAGCTGCAGCACTCAAGTGAGTTCTTTAGAAACAAATAACTGAAAAGTAATAAACCTATTAAAAGAATAAACTTTTACTGCACCAAAAGGGTGAAATACTGACCTGTCACATGAATGGCTCAGTTAAACGAAACATTTTGTGTTTTGCAAATCAAAGCACATTTCCTAGGGAAATGGATCTTTTTTTGAACAAATGCTCCTTTCAGGATTAGGCATGTTGGAACTGCAGCCTGACTTTACAGCATGGCTGTGCATTAAGCAGATTTTTACTAGAGTAAAGAAGTTATGGATGTAGTTAGTCAGCAAAAAGTTAAAAGAGGATGTTCAGTATAGTTAGGCATTAAAGACAGAGAGTTTTCTGCATGCAAAATGCTCTGGAGCTGCACTTCCTGTCTGTAGCAGAGTGACTGTGTCTAGCCCAGTGCTTTGGGAGAAGGCACAGACCCCATTTAAAATGCCACATTCACCAGTGATTATTGCCCTCACCTATTCTTTGCCAGTGACAGCCACAGAGTTTGCATCTATGGTAGGCTGCAGCAAGGGAAAGTCCAGTTTATTTAAATCTGTCCCCTGTTCCCCAAGTTTCACAGGAGGGACTGACCACTTTCATGGTCTCTCATAGGATCTCCATCAGGTTACACAGACCCTGTGCATCAACTGTTCACCCATTCAGTATTTCCAGCCCCACTGCTCCAAAAGTACACCTGCTTAGATAAAAATCCCAGAGTCTGATGGCAAAAGACATATGGCTTTCCTCCCAGCCTGAGGCAGATAGGTCAGATATTCATGATCCACCATCCACCAGACAAACGTAGGATACTCGTGCCTTTAACAATCAAATCAGTCATTTCCAGGAGCTGCAGTCTTCAGAAAGACATCAGGGAAGGACTCAGTATTAAAATGGCAGAACCACGCACACACCCAAAACCACCCCCATGGTGGCGAGAGGGAAGTCTGCCTCACCTACAGCCCCCACAAAAATCCATCCAGTTCCTCGATCCTTCCATAATGACATTTACCTTAAAATAAAGATGTATCCAGATTTTGATGAACTCTTGCTGCTTTTTAACTGTTATCACTTGGGGAGTAGCTCTTGTTAGGAATGTTTGACACTGAGCAAGAGGTAGCAGTGTCAGGCAAAACCCAGCATGCCTCTTTTTACAGAGGCAGTTTGAGCACCCACCAGGTGTGCTTCTTGCACAACCTGGCCAGTCACCACTCTTCTAAGTTCTGGTAAGTCACTCAAAGTGTTTTTTTTTTCTTCTCACTACCCAGATAGTGGAGAAACCCAAGGAAACAGTCATCCTTCCTCCTCATGCCACTTCTGCATTTCACAATCACAGCATTGCTGAGCTCTACAAAGTCATCTTTTTCTTGCTCTGAATGTGGTAAGGCATGACATTTTTTACTCCACCTTTAACAGCATGGGAACTGGCATTAAGTTTTTAATGTTATTTTAAAACCTATGTTGTTCCTAGGCTTTACACATCAGCAAAATCAGCTTCCTTTTGGATCATTTAGAGAGTTCAGGAGTCTCACACTACTGCCTGCAACAAATCCCTCCCTTCCCACTTTCCTTCTCTCTCAAACACTCTTTCAATTTTGCTGAACTAAAGGTGGGGGTAAGGTCAAGCAGGTCTCCTGGGGTACTGCAGGGGTCATAAACCAACAGGAATTAAAGCAGGATATATACGCCAGGTTATCAAGCCCATTTCCCAGCCAGCATAGTTTAGTGGCCTGTGGCATATTCCCTTGTGCTTTCTTTATCCACAGCTTCTGAATAAAGCTTGCTCCTACCCACTTCTGGTCACCAGGACTTTGCAGCTCTTAGGATGACCTGCAGGCTGGTTTGATCTTACCTGCAAAGGCTGTATGGTCTAAGGAAATAAAAAAATTAATCCATGTATAAAATAAAAGATAAGAACATATTCCTGCAGAGATGAGTCCCTGAGGTTTTAGGGTTTCATGCACTACCAACAAGTTCATTGCACTTGCAAGATGTGTCCATATTACCAGTGTTTTAAAACCTACATTAGAGAACAGACCACTTTTTCTTCTCTTTGGATTTTCTAGAGGGAAAAAAAATCAAGACACAGGAAAGAAAGAGGGGGGGGAAAAAAAGCCACAAACAGGACCAGTTCCAAGAATATAAGCTACTTGTCAGCTCTGCAAAGTAGCTGTTAATTTATAGAGGAGAAGTGTTCAGGTTCGTTCAGAGCCATACATCAAAGCTTTCTCACTATGATACCTGGCTTTATTTGGCCTTCATATTATGGACCAAATTGGATTTCACTGGTTCTGAATAAACCACACAAGGGTGATGTATACTGTGATTTATTGCTCTAAGTGCTTAAATTGCCTCCCACTAAATTTGTTGTGACCTTATCACACCATTAAAACCTGAAGTAAATAAGTGCACTGAGTAAAGGTTAACAACACACCAAATAAAACAAACAGCAAACAGAAGGGATAGGACCTACTCACTCAAATCACTGGCACACTCCAGGAAATGAAATTGCTGCATGTTCTGGCAATACAAGGGAAAAGCACAGAGAATACAGAGTTGAATGGAGATGGCAGAGATAAGGAATGAGGTGGAACTCTCCAGATAAGCCCCCAACCCTGCAGACCACCAGGCACAACAGCTTTCTGAGAACATGCTTTTATGTCCATAAGCCCCTGGATCAGGCCCCATTAAGAACAGCATCCCTCTACCTCCAGCCCAGGTGGAGGTTCACAGGACTCCCTCTGTGCAGGGAGTCTGCATCTAAGATCAAAGCCCAAAACTCACTGAAGAGGACCCTTTACAAAAGCATTAGGAATTACATGTAACTTCCAGAAGGTAAGAAACTAGCAGCCTTTCAGATGGGTCTGAAAGGGACTGTATATGAATTACTTTACTGCATTTGCCACAACCCTCTTCCTAAGGGTCGAGATGCTGCCCTTCTAGCCCACAACACTCCAAGCCATGAGCCCAGGCAGTTTTGTGAAAACCCAGGTACCACAGAGATCTCTTCCCTTCTGAAGCAAGATCCCCCGAGCTAGAGGTTCCCCACCTTCCCAACCTCCTCCAGCTAGCTAGACCCAAAGAGCTGACCTGCTTATACACCAGATGTGAGAGGATAGAGCTGCTCATTTCTAGGCCAGACACAAACCATCAGAAAGCAAATCTTAACACAACCAAGTTATCACTGGCCCCCTTTTCTGTGCACAGGTTAGTACCCCTCTCCAGATAGAGGAATAACTTCTGAAGCTCTGCTGCCACAAGAAGGTTCTTTAGAGAAAGAAACTTTACCCTGTGAAGATAGAGTAATCAGGGACAAATCTAGCCCAGAGTTTTGAACAAGGGCTGAGCATTAATAATACATTTTTCCCTGTACTATTTGGTTTAGATTAATTTTCTAGAAGACCATGGCTAGGTCATACCTTCTATTTTCTCTCAGAAAGATTTACAAATTATCAGATATCTGAACAAAGTTAATATCAGGAAGTAGAGAAGCCCTTGGAGAAACATGAACAGCTGCATACAGTAACCCAAAGAAACAAAGATTAATTTAAACCATTGATTGATCCAGATTCCTTGCTGCTCTGTAGAGGGAGATACTCTCATCTCCAGGTGCTCCTCATTACATGGTAAAGATTTGAGCAAATCAGAGCAACAGGACACACCTTCCCAACAGCACAGCTTGCTCAAAAAAAAAAAAAAAAAAAAAAAAAAAAGCAAGATTTAAGAAGGGGAAACCATTTTTCATTACAGATCCTCAAAAAAAAAAAAAAGTTTGAAATCTTCAAGACAAAAGAAAAAACACCAAAACATTTCTGAGTAAAAGCTGAAGCAGGTTTAATAGTTTGGCCTCTGCATTTAGCCTAATTAGAAAAGGGTTTTTTTTGTTGCTAAGTAAATACTAACTTCATAGTTCAGGTAAGTGTGAAATGCTGAAAGTTTCTCCCCAAATATTGAACTGTTTGAATATGTAATTTAGTAGTCAAAACCACATTCTCTTCTGATGTATCAGCAAAAGCATGTCAGGTCATTAGAACCTCCTTCTTATTCCAACAGCATTTGTGATAATAAATTCATTATTTTCATAATTGCTCCATTATAATTTAGTAATAGTTTCACATTCATTTCAAAAGTCGTACTATGAGGCATTAGCCAAACAAAATAACAAACAATTAAAATTAAATTAATCTAAAATCCTACTTACAAGGCATTACCCAAACAAAGTAAGTAATATACAGCATGAAATTTATCTAACAGCCTATTAAAAAGAGTGGCTTTGAGGCCAAAAAAAAATAATTTTACTTAATAGCATGTGATATAATTGACTTTTTCTGCTCTATTTTTGAAGTGAGAGGAGATAGCCAGCCACAGTACCAAACCAGAGATGCTGGGGAGGCACAGAGACTTCACCTCCCTGAGACTGGTCCGAGCCCAGCAGCAACCCACCCAAGCCCCTTCCTCTCACCCAGACTGTCTCAAGCTCCCAGGAATGTTCTACTAGGACATTATTACACCAGATACTCACTTTGTCCAGAGCAGCCAGGACTCCTTGGGAAACTCTGTTGCAGGCTCTTGCTGCCTCCAGACCTCAGGGTTAACAAGCTCTGTTCTGCTGCAGGGAAGCACCATAGCTGGTGTCCCCACCCTGCCAGCCCCAGGAGGTAACAACAGCCTCACCTGTGCAAGTACCCACCCCCACAGAGCCAGGCTGGGAACCAGCTCTCAAGCCCTAAACACAAACACCTGGTTTGACCTCGATCCCACTTAGAAGCAGAGGATTTCAAGGAGAAAAGGCTTTTAAAAAGAGGCACCTGATACACCCTTTTGCATTGTCCAGTATTCCTGCGCTTGCCTTGCAGAAATCACATGGATTATTTTGTTCCCTGAGGCTTCTGACATCTTTGTGGCATCATCTATCTTAAATAATAAACTCTTTTGTTGTTTGCTGCTTCAGGGAGTATGTAGTTAAGTCCTGCCTTGTACTGCTCTTTTGAATGTCCCTCCATTAGGTTGTAGACCCTTTTAAATCCCTCAATTTTTTTTTTGGTTTAAACATGTGTTGAGGTATACTTCCTGGAGAGATGTGTTTTATCCACAGCAATGGAACCTGGTGTATTAATGCAAAACAGCTTTTTGTGTATATTTCTATAGCATGTCTCAATAACTAGCTCATATACAGCAATAAGAAAAATGCTACAGATCAGATTCCCATCTGCTCCACCCCCACAAGAGGAACTAACATCATCACTGTATATATAAGTAACTTGATCTCAGCATCCAGTTTTACATTTGAGAATGTATGTCTATGTTCAGAAACATATTAAAACAAACACTTTACCCCCTCAGTTATCTCCTGTCTCTACCTTCCTGAAACAAGTCATTAACTTAATTTCTTCTGTTCAGTTCCAAAATCCTCAAATTCAGCTGCAAAAACAGAACCTCTTTGATCTTAGATTGCCACTAATTCATAATTGATAACCCAGTCTGGAGGGAAGGGAAAAGTTTCATCCCCATTAGTCGTTCCACTTAATCTGTTCTGGTTTTTCAATTATGCAAAATCCCACTCTCAGGGTCAAGACTCAGGGTCTGACTGCCTTTCAAAATGTGAGTCAATGGGAGAAAGAGAAAACCCCAGATCGAATTATTCCAGCTGTAAATCTTTGTAATAGCATGGATGTCACGAGAGTGATATCCAACACTGAACAATTGTGTTTGTTTTCTGAGCTGTTGCATTGTAGAATTTCCAAGGCATCCATTAATGACTTCAGAGAGCTCAGCAGAGCAGGACTCATTCTCCCTTTGCTTACATTTTTTTGGTCAGGTCATTAGGCTGGGTGCTGTAATGACCCTTTTTGGCCCAAGGCACTAAAAGCCTTGGAGTAATATATGACCTGGTGAGTAAGAAAGAAGGAATAATTAACACAAGTCATTTTGCTCTTTATTTTGTAGAATAGAAACTGTCACTTTTTTTCAGAAGACGTTTTAATTATAAATGTTAAGAATATAAGTACTGTGAAGAAAACAGAAAATAGCAGGCATCACTAGGCCAATCCATATTTTTCTACTGGGAAACTGACAGAAGCAGAACCAAGAAGCAGGGAACTCATCTGAAAAGCCACATATGCCTACATCACCTCATACAAATAATCAGCAAACAAACCTATGTATATGACTGTGTTCTGTTGCCCAGCAGGTTGTTTGGCTTAAAGAATAATCATTGTCTTTACATTTCTCCTAGTCAAAACTGTACAACCATGCAGCAAATTCTCAGAAATGAGTGGAACATTAAAGACTGAAATTGCAGAGATGCCATTCAGAGAAGAATTGATTTTAAGCAAAGGATATTCCACTGAAATTCGGTGGATTACATATTCAGGACACTTTGGTTCAATAGTTCTCTAGAATACATCCACAAAAAAAAAAAAAGAAAAAAAAAAAAGTAGTTTGATTGCTACTGGCTTGTGTCATGTAAATGATGGACTACATGCTCTAGGAATATGTGAACTCCACTTGAAACTTTTCTTGGAGTAGGACCCAGGACAAGGTCTTTTCTGAAGGCCATCACAACTTTTCTTTTTCAGGTGTTTATAGAATCACTGCTCTACCTCTCACTGATTTTCTATAAACTTCGTATTCTCCCACACTCATCCTCATCTGTCAAACTTGGTCAACAGCTCCTGACAATGCTGGGAAGTCTGGGAGATAAACAGAGTGCAAAGACATAAGCTTCCTTTCTGTAGTAAACTATGCTAAAGAAAACCACAAATATTTTGAAACAGAAATTCACATCCTCTCTTTTCTCTTATGTACAGTGAGTTTCCAGTGTGGCAGGGTAAAGTCAAAGGCTTAAAGTAAATGGAAGAAACATCTTCACATTGCATTTATTGCCAGAATATGTCAAAGCCATCACAGAAACCTTCATGCATTTCCTGGTACATTTTAGGGGCTAAACCATTAACCTCCTACAATGCTAAATCTAAATTGAGTTCTCCAGGCTTCCCTTGCTGTGTTCTTACTTCCCTGATGAAAACCTTTCAGTACTAGGAAATTGCAGGGTAGAGCATGTCCTTTATATATAGACAGATGCCACCTGTCCTCACAGACCATCCCCTTTTTCCTCTTTCCTCTTTGTCATGACTTGCAACACACCCACTGTTAATTTTGCTCTCCTGGCATTCTCATCCCCCACACCCCCTGAAATTCCCCTTATTTCTCAAAAGAAATATACACCTCAGCCTTGAGAGCAGTAAACTGTCAGCTTGCTTCCTTGGGCAGTGCAGACCCTTCCCCACACCCCAAGGCTGGGGTTGTCCTGCAGATGACAGGTCTTGAACTCTAGGTTTGCTGGCAGACTTTGGGAATTCTGTTTCATGGACAGCAGGACTGGGACCTTTGATGTAGGACTAGTTCTTGCCTTACATTTTGCCTCTCCTGCTTTGCTGCCTGTTTTCCTGTTGTTTTTATTTTTTACAGGCATATGGCAAAAAAAGAAAAACAAAACAACAAAAAAAACCCCTGCATCTTAATAATTTTAATAACATTTTAATAATTCATATTCATCTTCTGTTACTGCAAGTTTAATAAAAAAGTCTTTATTAGAATACAATCATTTGTTCTTAAAGTGGGCAGTTTTTAGGAATGAAATCACAATAATTACCTCTAAGAATATGTATGAATAACAAACATTCAGTTCTCCTGTTTTTGTTTTTTCATTTGTTTTCATGAAAACCTTCCCCACTGTTCCCCTTGCCTTTGTTTTAGCAGAGGCTTTGCTTTTAATTGGACTGAATATTCAACTGGGTTCAAACCCAAATTTGTATGTAAAAAAGCTATACACAGCAACCAGCTCATCCTGGAATCCATTAGAAAATAACAAAAGGGATTGAAATGAGATTATTCCAAGAGCTCTCTTGCATTCCTAGGAAAACAGATTTACTGCACTTGCAGAGAAGCTCTCCCATATAAGGCAGATGCAGGTGATAACATTGAGCCCTCCTGGTTTTTTCTCATCCACAAAGCAGAACCACGCAAATTTCCAAGCTAATTTCATACCTGAGAAACAGCTTGCCATGCACCAATAGCCTGCTATTCACTGCTACACTGAGACCAGTTTTACTTCAAGCACAGTGACATACCAACACTGCCCACTGCTGCAGCCTCCTTCCTTCAGCCCTCCTTTGGGATGCTTTGCACACCCCAGTGAAATTCTGCTTAGTGCTAAAAGGGAGCAATGGAGAACACAGTAGCCTCTACAATACTAAATAAACCAGATGTTGTTCAGTGGCAATTACAGTAAACACACATAAGACAGGAAAGCAGGCTGAAAAGCTAACATCCATCTCCAGGCATTAGTCTCATGCTGCAACAGGGCAGTACCACATCCCCACCACCCACCCTGGCGACACAGCTACAGAAACATCAATGTGTTACCTGCAGGGCAGACCACAGTGCTAAACTGCAGCCTACCTCCTCAGCTGCCCCCAGTCTGGGAGGAGGCAGGCTGTGTTTTCATTCCAGGGAAGGCTTTTTATTATTTCTCTCACTTAAAACAAACAAACAAACAATTTTCATAAAGAGCATCTTTCCTGCACTCAGTCCCAAAAAGAAAATGGAAAAGCGATCCAGAGACTTTAGGTTTCTTCTTCTAGCACTTGATAGGGGAAGTTGCCCAGGAAGAAAAAGAAACCCACCTTAACAGAAGAATTGTTTTTGAGGGTATGTGTTGTGGAATTGTTTAATGGAAAAGAACACAGTGGGAGGACAAGTTTTACTTTTTCAGCAGGGAAAAAGAATATCCATATTAGTCAGAGGCACACACCCTGAGGCTGTGGCTGAATTTTGGCTGAATTGGCACTAACTTGCCTTGGTGGTTGCCCTGCAGTGACCTCATCTAGCAGTCCCAGAAGGGAGGCCTTGAAGTCGTCATCTCCAAAGGCACAAGCTCAGATGTGCTCTCTCTGATATAGTCTTGCCTTCCTGGAGAGGATGTACATTTAACTCAAGGGCTACAAACAGAGGCCAGAGTAACACAGCAGCATGTTCTCCTGTGTCAGGTATGGCTTTTCAAGTTGTTCTTCAAAACAGAACGTATTCCTTTGGACTATAGAGGCATATTCAGCTCCATCTTAGGCTACTGGTGAAAGGTCTGCCTGTACAAAGGCTGTGATTAGAGGACAATTCAAACAGGATACATTTGTAGTGGTTTTAAGAGCATGTTTTACAGACTGTCACAAACCCTTAAGACTTGAACGTCTTGAGCCCCAAAGGTTCAGGCCACTAAACAGAAGTAACAGGAGCCATGGTGGGTTTTTTTGAAGTCTTGCTTGTAGTTGCTTACAAATTCCAGCTCTCAAACTGAATGAGCTGAAGATTGATTCTCTATAGATAAAGGTCTTACATTCTACCAAAAGAGCTCCCAGAGCACAGAATTAATTCCTCTGCACCGTGCAGATTCCTCTAAGAGTTAATCACTCTAACACATGTTGGGGTCTTTTGGTGAAAGGCACTAAAGAAGTCAAGTCCCACTTTTTTCTTAGAGATTACACATCTCAAGTTTGGTTGGTTTTTGTTTTGTTTTTCTTTCTTTCTAAAAGTAAATGGAAATGAACATTAGCAGGGCTCAGCTCTATAGTAGATCTTGAGTTGATATAAATTAACAGAGCTCTGACCCATATTCCTTACTGACACTTTCTTGCCAACACAGAAAAGGTAAAACACAACCAAGATGATGATTAGTTACCTATACAAGCCTTGACGTAACATTAAGGACACATCAATTTACCTTTATTTTGACAGCCCCTATTCTAAAAGATGAAAGAGGTTTTTATTTCAGTATCCTAGAGTTTGTCTACTCTCCATATGAACATAAAAGCACTTTATAAGAGCCTGTGACTTCTGTCTTCTGCCAACTCATTTTCCCTGGTGCATTAGCATAGAAATGTGCCCTGTAAATGCAACAACAACAACAAAAATTTAAAAAAATTATCATGTTTGGATCTAACCTAGTTTGGGAATCCCTGGGATGCAGGAGAACTTGAACTGGCTACCCACTTCCAGATGTGTAAAAAAGCCCTGGCTTCTTTTTAAGCTTATTTATGTACAGATCAAACAAACAGACTTCCAAGTGTTTTCATTTAACTTTGATGGCAAACTTTGATGTCTTCACCATTTACAGTAATCATTTTTATGTGCATTTAATATTATTTTTAGTCCAAAACACTACACATAAAAGACCAACTTTATTTGAAATATGCATCATTTTTGCTATTTGAAAACTCTGCATTTTTAATTTGTTTCTTATCAGCAGAGTACTTCTGGGGCAAAAAAGAACATCAAGTTTTAAATGCCTTTCAGTTGATTTAAATTAGTATTTTATGTTTGTATTCAAAAGAGCTGGCTAATAGAAGGGTACTGACATATTTTCACATCCTATCTCTGGCATGTGTTAGATGCAAAGTAATGGTTATTTCTCAAATGTTTGGTGCTTTATTCCATGAGGAGCACCCAAAAGATGGCACTTCCACACAGCTTAATCCACTTGGATCATTGCTCAAAAGCCCTTTACACAATCTGGGGAAAATAGGCACCCCAGCCTTTCAAGATTAGGATGATAATCTATCAACCCTTTGCTTTAGATGCAAATACCTACCTTTGTGTAGGTATTTGAAAGCCCAGTCACCCCAAACCAACAAAGCAGGGGAGTGTTTCTCTCCATATTCCTGCAGAGCTCTTTTCCAAGAACACAGAAAGCCAGAGATAAGAGTGAAGATTTAATCAAAAGGGGCCTGAATGATTTCTATTGCATTTAATAACCACTTCATCATTGTCACTAGATGTATTGGATCAACTGCTGTATTGGATTCCATAGCTGACAACAGTGGTGAGGTAGAGGATAGTCTTCAATTAGGAAGCTATACCCCTCTCCTTTTAAAACTGATGGAGAAGTAGTCTCCAAAGTTACCTTTTCACTGCTGAACACTCCAGCTAGCTTTAATAATCTAGATAGCTCAGAGGCTCGTAGCAATCTAGTACCAGCAGGATGGAGCCCAGTTTGTAGTCATCACAGTATTTACCAGAATTACGGTCAGAGTGATGCCATAGTCACATTGCCCATACATCTTTCAAGATTGTTAAGAAGACAATACTAGATTGTCAGAAGATTGCTAAGGAAGTCGGGTATCATTTCTAGGAGGCAACTGCTATCCAGAAACTGAGTTAATTTTATACAACTTGAAGGACTCAGATTTAACCTATAGAACTGACAAAACATAGAGATGAACCCTGGGTTTCCAAAAATAATAGCTTAAGATGGGATTCCTGTCATGCTACACCTGTTTAGTGCATAACAACTAACCCTCTGCTCACTGAATCAAGAACATACCTTCAGACAGGAAGAACTACCCACATACTGTAACAAACATTTTCTTTCTTCGTATGTAAATATACACTGTTATAGCCCTGAACTTTCCCATGGGCCTGAGTACTTTGAGAATTTGATGGCTGTACAAACCAGTTCTTTATGCTCCTCAGTTGAAACTGCTGGCGACAACCTGGACCAGCTGTGCAAATCCATCAGCAGAAGGTCACCACCCAAGTTCTCACTGAAGCATCGCATGAGGAGAATTTTAGAAAAGCTTTGGAAGCTTTAACTCTTCTATCACTTTGGTTAACAGGAAGCATATGAACATCTCAGAGGAGCCAGCCAGAGATGCTAGCACTCTCCCTGCTACAGCTATCACAGGCACAGAAAGGATCTACAAGTCTAGAAAGGAGGGATCTTTAAGGACCATAACTACATACCCCAATCACACAATGCACAGGCTACAGCAGCATTATCACCACATTTTTAAAGAAATAAACCATTTATGGCATTATCCAAGAGGATAGAGTACTGGAAAGTTTTCCTCTGTAGGGCAGATGAAGGAGGAGGAAAGCACTGAGAAGCAATCATTGTGCAAAGCAGACAGACAATTATTTTGCTAGTTACCACAGAATGTTTACATTGTCAGTGACATGAGTATGTTGGCTTGCCAAAGTCACAGCTGTGCCAAGAAACCAACTACTGCAGGGGCTGCCATTGCATTTCACCTTGGAGGTATATATGATGCATCGCTAGGTAATCACAGAGTAATCATGGTTGGAAAGGATCTCCTAGATCACCAAGTCCAACCATAACTACAAGAACAAAAAACATCTAAACCTTATTCTTCCACTATTCCAGGAACCATATTGGAAAAAAAAAAAAATTAGCCTCCTTTAACCTAGAATTTTGGCTCACATGACTGCTATCAGGAACAGAGAGAACATCTTGTGGAAAAGGACTTGGGAGTCCTGGTGGACAAGAAGTTCTCCATGGAGCAGCAATGTGCCCTTGCGGCCAGGAAGGCCAATGGTATCCTGGGGTGCATCAAGAGGAGCATGTCCAGCAGATCGAGTGAGGTTCTCCTCCCCTCTACTCTGCACTAGTGAGACCTCACCTGGAGTACTGTGTCCAGTTCTGGTCTCTCCAGTTCAAGAGAGACAGGGATTTGCTCGAGAGAGTCCAACGGAGGGCTACAAGGATGATTAAGGGACTGGAACACATGCCTTATGAGGAGAGGCTGAGACACCTGGGGCTCTTTAGTCTGGAGAAGACTGAGAGGGGACTTGATAAATGTTTATAAATATATGAGAGCTAAGTGTCAAGTGGGAAGTGACAGCCTCTTCTCACTTATGCCCTGTGATAGGACAAGGAGTAATGGTTACAAGCTAGAACACAAGAGGTTCTGCCTTAACATGAGGAAGAACTTCTTTACAGTAAGGGTCACAGAGCACTAGAACAGGCTTCCCAAGGGGGTAGAGTCTCCTTCTCTGAAGATTTTCAAGAGTCGCCTGGATGAATTCCTCTGTGACCTGTGTTAGATTATATTTAGATTATAATCCTGCCTGGCAGAGTGGTTGAACTTGATGATCTCCAAGGTCCCTTTCAACCCCTGATACTCTGTGATACTGTGATCTTAAACATACATTTGAGAAATAAAGATACTATGCTGTCTGATAAAGGCTCTGATTATTTTTTTTTAAGCAGTGATAATTTGGAAGCTTCTGTGGTAAAGAACAAGACCTGTTGTCTTTTCCAGCTGTAGGTAGAAAGAAATGTTAATGTCTTACTCTCAGGGACAGTGACACTGAGTGGAATAGAAGTGGTGGGGTTTATTTGCTTTTCCGCCTCCTTTTCCAACTAGGTTTAACAAAGCACATCTGGAAGAAGGAAGGATACCTTTGTTTTGTATCAAAAGGATGGACATAGGAAAAAAAACTCCTAAGAGACCCAGAAGTAGTTAACTGAGCACAGGCAGTTATTGCAAAAATTTAATGAAGAAGTCTCACTTATCTTGGAAAAATCATATTACAGAAGTACATGGCCTAGGAAGGTAAGACACACCTTTTAACTTATTTATATACTTCATGTGTAAAGAAAACTTCTAAGAGCACAATCCTGAAAGATGCTGCAAGCTCCCTGCAAGTCACTGCTCCTCTCGGTTCTGGTTGTGTTGAGCATACTCAGTACACAGTAGGATTTACCTCTAAGGGCTATCTGATCCAAAAGCCAAACTGTTAAATGAATAAAATCCCTGCATGCTAGCTAAGGACATGAGAAGACTGCCTGCACTGCTGAGAGATTATCAAGTGAATAAATCTAGCATGTGATAGATAAAACAAATACCCATTAAAAATATACATCTCTCAACACTAGGAAGAGAAATGCATTCCCAGCGCAGACTCTGCAAGCCTTCAAAAGAGACAGGCATATCCAGCATCAAAATAGATGGAAAAGACAAACTATAATTGCTTTCCAAGCATCCATCCCTACAAAAGTAGTGAGCACAGGGCACCTAAAGAGACAGATAATAAGAGCAAAAGAAAACTAAAGAGTATCTTTGAAACACCAAGGACTTAATGAGAACAGGTGGAAATCTGCTTTGAAATGCAACATACTGGAGACAAACTCAGACATTTCCAGGTATTTAGCCAATGGTTGAGTTGGTACTTGTCTCTAATAAAGAAGTTTCACTGATTTTTGAAGGTAAGAGGTGTAATCACAGCAAAGTTCTTTTAGCTATGTAAGTTATGATGCAGCACACTGACAGAAAGCATACAGTTGCTGGAAGAACAACCCCAAAGCTGATGCCCCCTCTCTATTATGTACCACAGTGGAGTTCAGCTATATTCACTTTCTGGTGAAAACAAGAAATTCAAATATTTTCCAGTATACTTTGCTGTAATGGAATGATTCAGGGAATTGGAACTCCAGAAGATAAAGTATCAGGATAAGGCTCATTATTAACAATTTAATCAGCCATTTGTGGGGGTTTCTGGATTTGTGTCAACTCTACCTTCAGAGTTTTAGGTCACACAGCGTGAAAGAAAGAAAGACTTCTCTAAGCTGTCTCAAGCTGTTCTATTACACCTGATTTATAGCATGACACTACTTGTTCTAAGCCCATAACCTTGAGCTTGTAAACTACACAAGAGAAAATTTACTGAGTTCATCTGAATGCACTGTATAAGGAATTTTAAGTGGGGAAAAAAAAAAAGGCAAGGAATTGGGGGTGTCTAGAAGGACTGGTTTTGAAAGCAATCTTTCAATTGACCAGTGCAATGCACCTCAAATTCCTCTCTGCTTTTTCATTTGTATGGCCAGCACACAGTAAGGACCCATGTTTGTCTTGCTCTTAAGAGGATAATCAATAGGAGATTATAGACACATTTCACCACTAGCTGCATAGAGTTTATCACTATAACATGTACAAAAGTTTTTAGTCCACACTAAGCTAGCTTATGAGTCCGATTAATAACAGAAGCTAGAAAACTGTTTTGCAACTTTCCTATTAGGAGATAAAAATTATCTTTCACACAATAGAACAATTTTCCAGTGGGAAAGGTGTCCTCACTAGTGTGCAGAAAAGCAACAAGAACTGGAACACAGATGGCAGTTACCTACTGCAATCCTGATTAGCAGCCTAAAAATGACCTGGGACTTGCATGAACATCAGGCTGAATGTGAGCCACTCGCACGCTCTCATCACTGATACAGTAAACTGCATTCTTAGGTCCATTAGAAGTGTGGGCAGATGACAAAGGGAAGTTCTCACTCCCATCAGTGCTGGTGAAGCTGCACCTGGAACACTGAACCTGGTTTTAGGTCCCCCACTGCAACAGAGACAGGTGATATAGCACAGGGGCTGGAGAACTACATTTATTTACAGGAGAGGTGCCCAAGGACTGGAAGAAAGCCAATGTCACTCCAGTTTTCAAAAAGGCCAAGAAAGAGGTTCCAGAAAACTATAGACCAGTCAGCCTCACCTCCATCCCTGGAAAAACAATGGTGCGGCTTCTTCTGGACGTCACTTCTAGGCATATGGGTGAGAAGAAGGTTATCAGAAGTAGTCAGCACGGATTTACCAAGGGGAAGTCATGCTTGACTAATCTGATAGGCTTCTGTGATGTTGTGACTGAATGGATAGATGCAGGGAGATCGGTGGGTGTTGTCTATCTTGTGAACAAGCTCATGAAGTGTGGGATAGAGGAGGAGACGTAAAATGGATTAAGAATTGGTTGGACAATTGAAGTGTGGGATAGAGGAGGAGACAGTAAAATGGATTAAGAACTGGTTGGACAATAGAGTCCAATGGTGGCAAGTCCAGCTGGAGAGCTGTAACTAGTGGAGTCCCCCAGGGATCAGTGCTGAGTCCAGTCCTGTTCAACATCTTTCTCGATGACACTGATGATGGAACAGAGTCTGCTCAGCAAGTTCTCTGACAGAACAGAGCTGGGAGGTTTGGCTGATCCACCTGAGGCTTGTGGCCATTCAGCAAGACTTGGACAGACTAGAGAGCTGGGCACAGAAGAAATTAATGAGGTTTAACAAGGAGAAAGGCAAAGTCCTGTATTGGGGAAGGAATAATAAATTACACCAGTACAGTCTGGGAGGTGATCTGCTGGTGAGCAGCCCCATGGAGAAGGACCTGGGAGCCCTGGTGGACAAGTTCTCCATGGGACAGCAGTGTGCCCTGGTGGCCAGGAATGTCAATGGTGTCCCAGGGTGCATTAGAAGTGTGTCCATCAGATCAAGGGAGATTCTGCTCCCCCTCTACTCTGCCCTGGTGAGACCTCACCGGGAATACTGAATCCAGTTCTGGTCCCCCCCAGCTACAGAGGGACAAGGATCTACTCGAGAGTGCCCAACAGAGGGCTACAAGAATGATTAAGGGACTGGAACACATCTTATGAGGAGAGGCTGAGATACCTGGGGCTCTTTACCCTGAAGAAGGCTGAGAGGGGGTTTAATAAATGCTTATAAATACATGATGGCTGAGTGTCAGGAAAGCAGCTGAATGGTCAGTATCTTTAGACAGGGACACACTTGACAATGAGTGTTGTCAATGGTCTCAACTCCAAGCTACTTTAAAATAACGGTTTAAGCCTCCCTTACAAAAAAAGTAGCAAAAAGAGGTGCATATAGGACAACTTCATTTTACCATACAAAACTCGATGACTGTATTCACTGCTTGAGGATATGGTGTAGTGGTTAGAGGAAATGCTAGGACAAAGGTTGGACTTGATGACCCTGGAGGTCCTTTCCAACCATATTGATTGTGTGCAATCAATACCCAGAATGAGCACCCAGAGATGCAGCAGCTCTTTCACTCAGACACTCTACCCCATGCTTTGTCTTTAGTTTCAAGAACACTCTGTTCGTGCATTATGTAGACTTTCAGATTAATTTTCTCAGCTAATATGCTGAGGTGGATGTCTAATTTGCCCAGTGTAAAGTTACACTGTCCTTGGCTTGTTCTCTTCAATGGCAGCCTGCCCTCTGTATTAGAGTAAAACTTCCTTGAACCAAGAAGTGTTGATGTTAGAGCAAATACAAGGTGAGCTCTGCATTTGCTAACTACTCCCAAGAGATACCTTGTTTCTTACTTCAGTCTAAGTACTCAAAAGTCAGTTCCTGAAACCTTCTCCCCCTTTCAAATTATTATCCCTAGGTGAAGCTCCAGCAAATAATAATTTGTCATCCTTATCATTGCTATTACAGTGTCTTGTTTTAATTATTTTAAAGCACACATCTGATATGTGTCATTGAGCAGTAAAACATTTTTTGAACAGCTAGAAATAGGGGCATTTTCAGCAAAACTATAGCTCATATAGTGAAGAATTTCACAGTTTCTATGGTTCATTGGGTATATTACAAGTAACCTTATTTCTATTTAAAAGATGAATCCTGGTTGAAAATTACTTTCCAGCATCTCAGCAGTGGATTTTCATGAAGACTGGCAGAAAGCAAAGATTCCTATTTTTCCCCTTCCTCCAGTGACTGAAGATTTCCTGAGCAACTCCACAAAGCAGAGGCAGCAGGACTGTATTCACACCTCCCATCTGTGCAGACAGGAGCAATCAGAAGATTTGTGCTGCATGACCTCACTCTAGTCAAGTTCATGCCAAGAACAGCAACACAGCTGAGGCATGGGACAGAACATGTCTGTTTCTGCCCAGGTACCACCCAAGCCCTAACACAGTCCACCTCACAACAGCAATTTTCAGTACAGACCTGACCAGAATCACAAGTCTATCTATCCAGGAACTATTTCATCACACTCACATTTATCTTCCATGCTTTTAAAGAGGCTGATGATCATTTCATAACTATATTCATCTTTCTTCACCTTTGATGATCTACCTCTTCAATAACTGCTCAGGAGTTAAATACAAAGAAAACAAACAAACAAACAAACCCAAACCCAAACCAACCAAAAATACATCAGCAGTTCAACTTTCTCACTAAATACTTTAAAATGTGTATGAAGGAGCCCAACAGCAAGTTTTTTCCTCAATTAAATCTCACATTGCTGAGCACAGCTCACAGTTCTGCTCTCTTCAGATTTCCCTGAAGTCTTACTACACCTTCACACATACTTGCTCCTTCTCCAGGCTCTGTAACATCAGCACATACACAAGCAGTGAGTTTACAGTGCCCCTAGACGTTACTAATAAAATTAGTGTCAAGTAGAGGCCTAGGTGCCTCTCTCCCCCTCCCTTCTGGTGACAGCTCATTTAAGAATGTTCTTTTATTGGAGGTCACAGTAATAAATGATCTTCAGCTAAAGAACTGTTGCAGTTAGCATGGAGCTCTCTATGTGAAACCACACCAAACTGAAGTGCAGATGTATTAATTACCAAGAAAGGACAGCACAAGCAAAACCCCCACATTTTATTTACATATAGAACTTGGCAATATAAAGCTTTATCACTAAAACTTTTGAAAGGTTCAGGCAAGTTCCTGCACCAGTGTTCTGATACACCTATCACAGAAACCAGATCATCTAACTGGTGAAAGGCAGGGATCCAGCCATTTCCAGCCCTTCCTCTCACCAAGTCTCCCATCACTGTACCATTACAGACACACTGCAAGGATCCACTTTGGGTTACACATCTTCAAGTAGAAAAGGGCACTAAGGAATAAAAGGAATCCTGAAAAAGACGCAAAAAAGTCTTCTTGCTTAGTGTTTTGAGGAAGAAAACAAGAATGCAAGCAACAGCCTTGATATTTGACTGAGAATTTTTAGAAGCCCAGGTGTACATTTGAAGCCATGTCAGGGCCATCTGCTGCATCATAAAGCTGGAAGAGACAGTCACATTCTCACTTCTCTCCCAGCCTGCAGATGTGTAACTAGAGGGATATCTAGAAGGATACAACCTTGTCTGGAGGTACAAAACGGATGTGAAGCAAAATCCACAGTGCACAGAAGCAGATACTGCAATCAAATATCTAGAAGCCAGGTTTTACATGCTTAGGTGACAAGTGCTTATTAGGTTTGAATTATTTTGCAGTTCCTAAGTCTCCTCAGAGATCAAGGACGCCCCAAAAGATTAAGTCATTCAAGCTTGATACAACCTGCAAGAGATTCACTATGGCAAGATAGTTTAATGGCAGCTGGCAGGGCAATGCATAGCTGTTTATCATAGCACACCAGATACAGTTCTTCACACACACATCAGTCCCTGATAGAGTTTTATTAGGAACATGCCATTCAGACAAAAGTTCCTAAATCATGACTTTAAAGCAAGTAATGCATCTGTAAGTGCACTGCAGAAAAAGACTGCAAACGAACACCCATTAACAGTACTGAGTTGTGTGTGCTTCTTGTGGAACTTCACAATGTCCCAACACTGACATCATGAGACCCTTCCTTTGCTAGCCAAAAGAAAAAAAGCTGTATGCCACTTTAAGACAAAGAGTATTTGTTTCCTTATAGGAACTGTCCCTTTGCCATCATTCAAATACTGATCAAAGTAAAAACATGTAAGGCTACTGCTAGAGTTGATGTGGTAAGACTCAAATGAGGTAAGCAATCCATCTCCCATTCAAAAGTTCCAAGAACGGAATAGAAAGGTCTAAGTATCACATATTTGCATAAACAAGCACCTACCAATTCTTATGCTAATATTAATGATCTTCAGCTATCTGAGTTGAATATGTGACTGGGTGAAATGGGAAGCACAGAAGGACAGAATGTTAGGGACTGGAAGGGACCTAGAAGATCATCTAGTCCAATCCCCCTGCCAGAGCAGGATCACCTAGACTAAGCCACCCAGAAACACATCCAGGCAGGTCTTAAGTGTCTCCAGAGAAGGAGACTCCACAACCTCTCTGGGCAGCCTGTTCCAGAGCTGTCACCCTCACTGTGAAAAAGTTTTTCCTTGTGTTGACCCTAAACCTCTTGTGCTCCAACTTAATCCCATTGCCTCTTGTCCTGTCATTGGATGACATTGAGAAGAGTCTGGCTCCATCCTCCCTACACTCACCTTTAACATATTTATAGACATTGATGAGGTCCCCCCGCAGTCTCCTCCTCTCCAGGCTAAAGATCCCCAGTGCTCTCAGCCCCCTACTGACCAGTCTTCTTAAAGTAGTAATAATAAAAATGAGATTGTTTTCAGACAACTGAAAGCTTGATTTACATATTCAACAAGGCATCCCACATTAAATCCATGGAGCATTTTGCTCACCTCACCATTACAAACGCAATTTGTTTCCATACAATGCAGAATAATTAGTTCACTCTTCACTGAGAGAAGCTTCTCCCCGTACTGAGCCTGTTACCTACACTGAGCTTCTACAGAGAACAGCCTGAACTCCATGCACATAGACTGTTAATGGCACAGGAAGAATCAAGAACAGTTTCAACATGCTGGAAGTTTTCACTGCCACTTCCCTCTCTGACAAACTAAACATTGCCACCTACTGAATTCTACTAAAACCTGAACTTTAAATTTATTTTTTTTTTAAAGTTTTTTTTATTCCCCACTCCCAGACAATGCCCAAGATGCACAACAGAAGCTACAAGGAAAGATCTATACATTTTGGATAAAGAAATCATAAATTGATGCTTGATAATCTCTGCTATTCTTGTTACTTGTTTTCTTCCACTGTTCTAGGTACTTTAAGATGTCAAATTTTAGTCCAAGACTTGATCTTGTCATGTGACTGTCAAGCACATATTTTTCCAGTAAAAGACCCAACCATAAGTAACAGACAGCCATGTCAATTTGAGGACAATCACAGTTCTTTATAAGCTTTGTAACAACTCCTTTTGTTCTAGATTTGATAGTCCAGGGTAGAGTTTGAATGCTGTGGTCCAAGTAGCATGGAAAAAGAAACCATCTGTTGCTGCTTTTCCATTATTGTTCCACACCTGTGACTTGACAAATAAGAAAGAATGTCTATGATCATTCCTGCATCATCAAGCTCCAGCAGCATCAAAGATATAATCAAAACATTATTTTAATTATGTTTAATACAATTACATTGTCAAACAAGAAATACCTACATAGTCACAAAAGCGTTTATCACAGTGTATGAACAAGGGTTCTACTTCGCAGCTGCTGCACATACTCTTTTGCTTGGTCAAAGCCAGTCCTGGGTGGCTCTGGAGGAGGAGGAGGACCTTCCACCAGCTTCACAAAGTAATGACACCTAGAGATTCTCATGACTCCAAACATGCCCTTGCCATGGTAACGAATACGCTTCACATAGCGGCCTCTGCCCGACATCGACTCCGCTGATGAGAAAGTTGAGGGGGGGGAAGAGAAGACTTCAGTGAGAAATAAACTGCTGTGCACCTGCAACTGAAACAATATCTTCTTGCACACTGTATTTTTCATGGCTCTATATGAGAAGTTAATTCTACTTGGGATTCTCCCCTCCATCATTCTTCTATAACATTTAGCAGACAACCACTATAATGTAACCCACAGCTTCCACTAGCACTCTTCAGGAGCACCACAAAGGTGAATTTAGAAAGTGAGGATGCAAAGATAAATACACAATAAAGGTCAAACGCAGAAAGGAAGCTACACTGAGCACTTACTAGATTATATATCTCTTCTAAAGGTGGTATTAATTCCATTGCTTTTCAGTAGTTTGTGTCATGAATTCCTACAGAAGTCTTAAAGGCTTTGTTTTCCCTCTTTTCTCCTTTTGTTGTATTCATCACAGGTATGTTCATTATCTACACATCCAGTACTGAACTAGCAGATAAACCTTAGGGTAGGGGCCTGGAAGGCTCCAACAAATTCTGATCAAATTTACTCTACAGTCCAGGCTACTTTAAGCTTATGAGGTCAGCTTAATAACATTTGTACCATATTGGGCAAGAAGGGATTTTATTTTATTTTGGGCCTAAAAACACCTACAAGTAAACTTTTTTTTCCCTTGAAAAGAAAGAGCTGTAGTTATTACAAGCTTATCTGTAATCATCTATAACAAAGCCTTATTAAGAATTCTACTGTCAGTATTCATTTACTTTTATACTGTTTTTTTACAGAAGCTTAAGTTTCCAATCCTGCAAATCTAGTAGTACTAGCTACAGAAAGCTTCCAGCATCTGTGTTCAGTGGCAACATTAGAAAATAACACTTTGCTTCTTGCTGTCTAGTCTTTCACAATCATGTCAAACATCTCTCTATAGGTCTTTCTGTTCACATAGGAAGTAGAAATTCCACTCAAATGCATCTTAAAAACAATGCCTCCAGCAGAAGCCAGAAGCACCAGACACTGACTATAACCACCTGATGGCTGAAGGCTCAACCACCACACTAACTTCAGTGGTGCTGCAAGTCAGAAGCACCTGCCTGTCACATTTTGGTAAAGGTAAGTTTACTAGAAACTCTATTCATTTCTGCTGATTTGAAGCAACAAAAATTTTGTAGGGTAGGATGATTTTTTCTCTTCTAAAATAGGAAGGAGATGTACCTATATGTAAATTTGATTTGAATTCCACGTTGTGATTTCTTACTGCCATTTCCTGTGCTTCTAACAGAACCTGTAACAAAAGGAAAAGAAATGGAAATACTGAGTAGGGATCTAAGCAGGGCTATTTCTTCTCTCAATAACATGGAAGTAATTGCAAGTTTAAGGCAGTTACAGAAGAAGTATTCTAAAGAGATCAAAAATGTTGAAAGAAATATCTGGCACATAAGTATGTTCTTTGCCTACAGACTGAGAAATAACTATTAATTTTTGGGGAGGAGGGAAAAGATGGTTTCCACCAGCATCTGTCAGCTTTCCACCCATGCATGGACCTTTGTCCAATTAGACAAACTAGAAACAAATTCCAAGGTGGGAAAAATTAACCTAGGCCATTAAATATTTTCAGCTAATACAGGATATTTTTTGGTCATTATTATAGCAGAAATCAATGGTTTGGCCAAGAAAGCAAGTAATTTGAGACTCAAAAACTACAGCGTATGAAAAGCTTTCATGCCTTTACAGAACTCAGTCCTTTCCCTAATGGTCTCCATCTTACAATTTTAAAAGCCAAAGCACATAGATATAGCAGTCATTATTGATTCTGCATTATTTACCATGAACTTTACACCCTTAGAGAGGGTACCCATATGTAATTTATTATCATTACAAGTCAAAACAGCCACCACAACTGACCTCTGCATATTCACAGATAACATTACACAACTACTACAAAATATATTGTTTGAACATGCTCCCAACAGGCTTAATGGAAACAGAGGCAAGCAAAGAAATAGAACCATCTCCAAACTTCTGGTGATAGGTATTGATTTTAAAGTTTTGAAACTAGGAGTGTTAAGGAATACTACTACATACCTCTTTGATCACCTTTGCTCCTTTTTTATCATTGAATTCTAACTGAGCAAGAGCTTGATCAATGGACATTCCTTTTATCTGCAATCAAAGTGTTAAAGTTAACTTCTGCAGTTACAAATACTTCCCATGTCTTACTGAGAAAACAATATTTAAATTATTTTGCAAAAAAGCAAATCAAAAGACTTTAGTTTCCTTAATTACCATTTCTTCAATAGAACATCTTGCATAAGAACTTAAGAGTTATACGGAATAAATCTTGATAGAAGATTTTTTACTTCCTTAAAGAGAAAGCTAGACCAATAATATCCTTCAAAGTTTCCCTTGCCATCTACTACTAGGCAGAAAACATGAAAATTCTTCCACGGTGCATAATCTGTGTCTGATCCTGGGTACACACTGGAAAGCACACCAGGATAAAGCAGCTAAACCAAACTACAAACAACTCTTTGCCTGCACAGATGGACGCTCTTCCCTAGGACACTGTTGTGAAGGTGCTGACTGGACTGTGACTGAACTAGGCTGCTAAGACAAATACAGCCAACTACATTCTGTGCTCTAACAAATACAGTACAAAGTACCATTTGCTTACCAGTTTTGCCAGATACCACATCTTATCATTGCTGTATTTTATTTCCCTCCGACAGTGATATATTTCCTAGGTGCAAAAAAGTTTAAGGATGAGTAATTTTGTTGTTGAAAACAAGAACAGAGGAAACACATCTGCTCCACAATCTATTTTCTTACTAGGAGTAAAGTAAGTCTGACTCCCCCTTCTATAACACATGGGCACACAAGATCAGGCATACTTTTGACATTTGAAACTGAAAGCATTAAAAAACAAGTAGCTAGCACACACAAAAAAATAATACAAATGTATAAGAATTAGTTTATAAACAGAAGTCCCTGAAAACTATATTAGAAAGTTTTTCATCACCTTTTCCTTTATTTCTCTCCACCTTTTGAAATAGTCTTAACGCTGACATGCCCATTCAGTCTTAAAAGTATTATTTTGCTCACATCAACTTTCTGGGATAGCAACTAAACAATATTACCAAAGTGAACTTAATTAGCTCTTCAGAAGTGCAGAGGGTTTCAAGTTTGATTGACATAAAAAGAGCTGTCTCCAAAGACACATTTAACATTATCACTGTAGCAATGTGAACCAAAACTAGCTAGTAAATTTTAGCATCAATACAAATTGGAAAGAAATAGCATTCTTCATGAACAAGTAAAAAGCTTATTTAATAAGCAAGTCAGTCAATAACTGCATTTTCACATCCACAGCATTAGTCAGCACAGTACACAACATATATTTCTATGTCTTAGGACATAATGTTCAAACCAGCAGGAAATGCTCATGGCTCACAAAAGCACTTGTCCAAAAGAATCCCTATTCTTCTGCAATGCAAACACTTTACTTTGCTCAGCCGTATGACTAACAGGGGCCATAACATATTAATTCCTAATAAACAACAATTGCAAAAACGAAATTCCAAAATATTCATTTCCAACAGCAAGGAAATACTGAAGAATTAACCTAAAAATTCTCATAGGTTGTGCTGTAGAAAAAGCAGCACCAATTAGAGCCTTCAGTGATCAAATACACACCACTTAGTTTTCACACACAACTTAAGAGGCTTCCATTCACATTTAACTGAGATGTCCCTGCTTGTTGCAGGGGGGTTGGACTAGATGATCTTTGGAGGTCCCTTCCAACCCAATACATTCTATGATTCTATAACTGTACCTCCCAGTTATAAAATGATCAATGAGAGGGGACAGGGAGAAAGAAGCATAAACCTGCTGTTACCAAAACCTGATCTGGTATGGCTGCATTTAAAAAATTATTATTACTTATGCTGGCTTTTCCAAAAGCTCTCTTGAAGGGCCAACAGAAGGCCCCACAACAAGCAGAGGTAACAAAAAGATTTTAGCCATAAACTGAAGCAAAAATTCTTAGTAAAACACATGTTTTTGACTGAAGACAACCCCACTCTATGGTAGATATAAATGGTTTCCTAAGGAGAAAAATCCTCCTGTAATCAAATGCCACATGTGACTCGCATGTCCCTCCCCATATAATTTAGCACCTCTCAGTCTGTATTAGACATTTCAAGTAGCCACTATGACAGAAAACCTCTGAACTGCTTCATTAAAGGGAGGCCACAGCAAGAAATACCAAAGGATCAGACCTCAGAGAATCTACTGCAAAGAAATTAAAAGGGTGTGTCTATTGCACCTACATCAGAGGCACCACTAGTTCCCCTGCTCAAGGAAAGTTATGTTTAATTCTTTGTTCACAGAAACAATACAATCATGTTGTTCTCTAGTTATTTACCGTCAGTGCAAACAGAACAAGTGCAAATTAATACATCATTAGTAACTTCTACCTCCTTATAGATCAGAGACTTCTGCAGAGGAAGTCAGTAGCTTGTATTATTTATTAGATAGGTGATCAGGTATCAGCTTTGAGACACTTGAAAGTCCAGTATAGTTCAGAAATGGAGAATGTTCAATGTGATGTTCACTTTTGTATTATAAGTCTGCCAAAATGACTAAAATCTTAAATAACAATTTAATAAGCTATTAAATGTGTGCTTTGTGGAGCCACCCAGAGACAGTGACAATCTGTTCAGAAATAGCTAATATTAGGCAAGCACAAAGATTCCCAGGTCTGTCCTTACAGCTGGTCTGCGAGGTTCTCCAGGCAGCTGCGGAGGGTAAACAATCCTGTTCTTTTTCTCCCAAATCCCAGATTTCTGCAGGGATGTGCTTGTGTGGATACATGACAGAGGAAAAAGGCTACCAGATGCCAGCCACCTGCAAGACAAGACCACAGTCTTTGCTGCTGAACACAAAAGTTCTTAATCCCTGCCCAGTTTATCTGGAAAACTGTAAACTCACCTGTCTTGGTAAGGGAAACAGACACCCTTGACTACTCACAAAGGAAAACTGCTCAAGTTCTATAGTTTACATTGAAAGGGCTTTTTAATTCAGCAAGAAGCCTCAGGCTTCTTAACACAAACCATAAACCATGTGACATTGGTACAGCATCAGATTCCACACTGTGTCCCCCAGATCATCCCACAAAGACACAGTCACCTCTTTGTTCTTACTTGCGTTTTATTACTCACACAGCTATATATACACCTTTTCTAGGACTAGCCAGTACGTAAATTTTACCAACAGTTTGAGCAGTAAAAGTTTCTTTGTGTCTGAGTATCAACAAAGCATTAGAAGTTTATAAGCATTCTGAAATTTGAAAGGTATGATATTCTAAACTACTTTCAAGACACAATCAAATAAATTTAAGAGAGCCAAAAATTAAAAACTCCAGTTTTCAGTCAGTTTGCTCACCACAGATTCTGAAAAACCAAGATACATTTTGCCCCCTGCTGACAAGATAATGCAGGTCCAAGCAGCTTTTAAGTACAAGAGGCAGGAGTTCAAGACTAGATATTATGAGTTTTACTAAGGCTTGAACAGCTTTGTACAGGTAGCCAAACTATGCAAAGTACTTTAAAATAACCCTAGCGATTGGCAGAACACAATACATTCAACAAACTAAGGAATATTACATTTTTTCTATCTTAAGGTAATCCAACCTCAGGTGAAAAACAACTTGGTCAATTTCAGAAGAAAAAGGACACAAACACATTGCAAGCAAAAGAAAACTGAAAAGAAGCAACAAACAAAAGTACATTATATGGGGATAAGGAAAGGGAATAGCAATTAAAAACGCCAAGCACCTTTCTGGAAAGAATCGTACATAAGCAGCAATTAATACACAGACTAGAAGAACTAAGTAAAACAAACAATTAGCATACAAGTCTGTTCAGCTACAAAGCAGCAAACAAAGCATAGGCAACATAAACCTATTCCTTCTTTCCTCAGTGACACAGGTCTCTGCAATTTACCTCCACAGACTCTAGCAGAGACTAAAGGTCTGCACCTTAAGAATCCACATGAGCCTTTCTTCCAAGATCAGGCATACAGTCAGCAGTGACCAACACTCCCCAGCACAGCTTCACCATTCCTCCCGACTGAGGGGACAGACCAACTACAAAAAAGCAATGGCTAAGGAGAAAGCACGGAGATGAGCAACAGGCCCTGTGTTACCGTGACCAGAGCCTCAAGGCTCAGTAGAGACACGTCCTTCGTACCACGATCTTCAAGTACACACAGACACTACAGAGACATGGAATGACCTGTTTCCCCCAGGTCCGGGTGAGAAGCCACCAAGGCCGACCCAGGGTCCAGTCCCGGGGGAGCCCCTGAGCGAGGCAGCCCCTGAGCGAGGCAGCCCGAGCCTACCCCCGGGTCACGCAGAGCCAGACTCACCTCTCCGGCCGCGCCCAGCCGAGAAGGCCACATGCCCAGGCACCACCTGCAAGGAAGCCGCACAGTAAGGGACGAATAAACAAGCGAAACCCTCCGAAACCACCGCTCCCCTCCTTCCCCTCCTATATACCCGCGCCAATCGCCCGCCGCGCCGCCATCTTCCCCGCCTCGCTTGACGGCGGAGGCCCCCGGCGCACGCGCAGCGCGGCGCTGGGTTTGCGGCGGCGTGCGCGGCGCTTGGCGGTAGCACCCGCGGCAGCGCGGGGCGGCCTGGGGCGGTGATGGCGGCCTGCGTGCGGGTGTTACCCGCCTCGCCCAACTGGTACAGCAGTCGCTGCAGCGACGCCAGCAGCGACGGCCACCTCTTCGGCTTTGCTGCGAGACACCGCATCTGCCTGCTGGATATCGGCGCTGCCGCACCCGGCTTTTACGGTACCGCCGCAACCCCCACCGGCGGCCCTCCCTGACCCGCCGCCTTTTATAGGAGTTCGGGGACCCCGCGGGGCCGCACCCTGCGCCGAGAACCGCTCGGGCACGTGGGCGGAGGGAGGGAGCCCCGGGGGATGGGGAAGCCCTAGGGGATGGGGGAGCCGTTTGGGAAGGTGCTGTGCACTCACGGAGGTCCCGTCGCGGTCTGTCGCTGTCGGTGCAGGAGAGCTCATCGGGCACACGGACAGGATCTCCGGGTTCACATTCTGCCACTGTCCCGGGCAGAGCAACTTCTGTGCCAGCAGCTCCGATGACGGGAGCGTCAGAATCTGGGACGCGGAGGCGCTGGCTCCGGTGTCGGAGTACAGCCTGCACCAGGTAGGCTGACCCCGGGAACTGCCGCCCCCGGGACCCAGGGGCGAGAGAGGGGCTGGGAGTTTGTAGGCCCTACACATAAAACAAGGTGATGCCGCTTTAACCCTGTGTGAATTTAATAGTGAAGTTAAAACCATTGAATGCTGCTGGGCAGCATTTTCTGTAGCCTTAGGCCTGCAGGTTGCTACAGCACCGTAATAAGTTGTTGGTTACCTCAGTCAGCAAGTGCACTGCAGTGCACGCTCACTGCCGCTTCACCCTGTTTGCTTTCATCTTGTCATCAAGTTATTGTTCCACGTGGGACAGAGTAAGGACACAACTTTAACAGTTACTGTCACTCAGGACACCATATCACAAAATATATCAATTGTGCCAAAATCCAAAAGAACTAAAATGCTTTAGGACAAACTCAGCTGATGCTGGGGAGAACTTGCTGATTATGGCCTGATGTTTTGTACTAGAAGATGGTAAAACAGCTTTATTCAATTATTTTTTCTTCAGAATGCAATCTCAGCGTTGCACTGGTCACCCCTTGTGAAAGATTTGATTGTATCAGGTGATGAAAAAGGTGTAATTGTTTGTTACTGGCACAACAGAAGTGACAGACAGCAGTTCTTCCCGGAGCCTCGGACAATTTTTTGTCTCACTTGTTCTCCTCATCATGAAAACCTGGTGGCGATTGGGTAAATATTCCTTATGTTTTGTTTTCACTTCTTTTTCTGCAAGAACCTCATTGTGAATTTTTATTACACTGTTGTAAGGTTAATTTTATGCTCTTTTGGTGACATTTTTTTATCTTCTGATATGCAACAACTTGGAAATAACATTTAGATTTGATAGACCTGCAAGACACGGAAGTCCAGAAGAATTTTAAGGGTCCAGGTTTGGTTTGCCTCATTGAAGTTTCTTAAAACTGTTATTATTTCATTAGACTTGACTGAAAGTTTTATTACTAATGAATTGGCATAATTCTTGAAGCCAAATGTACTGGTTGCACTTCCTGCAAAGGGAGGTATAGGTACACCAGTGCTATACTGGAGCTCCCATTGACCATTAGTCTGCTAGTCCCATTGCTGCTTGTGATCTGGCTTCTCTGTAATACAGTGGTAACAATCCTAGTAAAAAACTTGGAAAGCGACTCAGGTATTATCCACAATAATCTAGTAATCAGTTTCTCTGTTTTTAGCTACAAGGATGGCATGGTGGTTATCATTGATATCAGCAGGAAAAGAGAAGTACTTCATCGGCTAAGAGGCCATGATGATGAAATACATTGTCTGGCCTGGTCCCCTGTGCCTGGTGAAGAAAGGTTACCCGCTTGGCAAGATGAGCACCAAGGTATGTAGAAGGCATTAAGAGTTTGTCAAGTAAATGTCCTTCCAGAGAACTGAATTCCTTATGAAAATTGGTGAGTAGCTAAGCAAAGGCAACTGGTAAGTTCAGTAAAGTGTGTTCTGATACAATTCAATAGATTTTCAACCACCTTTATGAAGTGTTGCATTTTGATGTGTAATTATATGAATTGCACTGTATTCCATAGTTCCTTCAGAGGAAGGCAGAGTTCCAAATGGGGAGCTGACACAGGACACAATCACAAAGAAAGGATGCTACCTGGCTTCGGGAAGCAAAGATCAGACCATACGAATATGGAGCTGTACTAGAGGCAGAAGTGAGTAAGATCAATAATATGAGATAAAAATAACAATATGGTGGAAGAGGAGCTCTTTAACTGCAGTCTTCTTTTTCTAACTTGATAGTTTAAAGCATGGCCAGCACACTTAAAGCTTCAGATTCACAAGACTTCTTTTTCTCCCAGAGAATTTTGATGTACTAGGTCTAAATGATCCTTCTTGCTTCTGTAGGTGTAATGACTTTGAAGTTACCTCCCACAAAGAGAAGAGGTGGAGCTGTTGATCCTGCTGTCAAAGAGCGCATTTGGCTGACTGTTCACTGGCCTTCAGGTCATGCCACAGAAATTGTATCCAGCTCCTTTGGGTAAGGAGCACAGGCAGCAGCCTGGGTTCCGTCAGGAACTGCATATCAGTAAATACTTAAGGGAGAATTGGGGAAGAAAGTTTGACACCCCCTTCCTTCCCAGTATAACAGGAGAGAAGATAGGCCAAGAGTTCAAGTGGGAGTTCAGTAGTAGAACGTTACTGTTTGTCCCATAATTTGTCTGATAATCTGAGTATTGACTGCTTATGATACTAATTGTAGGTTTGCCCATCCAATGGGAGAACTACACTGAAACTTGACATGTCACTTTCAACTGTGGATATCATTTGTAGGGCAGTGTTTGCATGCATGTGTAGGCACATGTAGTGTATGTGTGTGTCTAGCTGTATTTGTCTTGCAGTACATGTATTATAGCCTATAGGTAGGCCATATTATTCTTTTGAAGTGAATAATGAAGTCACGCCTCAAATTTTGCAGAGGAGAGCTGCTGCTCTGGGATTTGGCCCAATCTGGAAAACGAAAATGGACGCTTCTAGGATCTTCAGAAGGACAAAATCACTCTCGGATTGTGTTCAACCTCAATTCAGTGAAGAGTCAAGACAAAGAGCTCCTTTTTTCCATTTCAATGGACAGAGATGTAAGATCCATTTATAAAATTAACATAAAAATAGCCATACCTATACAGTCTGAGTGAGGCTACCCCTCACAGACAGCCCTGTCTGTGATGTGTAATCCTCCGGGTGCAGAGTCTCACTCAAGCTTTGCTATTCCTTCTCATACAAGTCATTCTAGATTTAACCATTCCTTGTTGCTTGAATACTCTTCAGGTGAAGTGCTGGAACCTGTCAACTCTCGACTGTAGCTGGACCATGCCCTCACTTGGGGGATTTGTCTATAGTCTTGCCTTCTCCCCTGTGGACACAGGCTGCCTTGCCATTGGCGTTGGAGACAGCATGATCCGGGTCTGGAATACTTTGGCTGTGAACAATATCTATGATGTTAAAACCTTCTGGCAAAGCATAAAGTCCAAGGTTACAGCAGTAAGTGTGCTTTTGATACTCTTTTGCTCTTGTCTCTTTTCCTCTTCTTACATCATCTCTCCTTGAATAGTATTTCTCTTTCACTCTGAAGGTTTTTCCCAACTAAAAATCTATAAAGCCAAGTTGTTCCTTTTGTACTTGATTCTTTCCATATACGATGCGCTTTAGAAAGTATGGTAGTCATTCTTGTTCACACAAGAAGTTTTCTCACCATCCTACAACATTCTATATTTCTGTTTTGTAATGTAGGTGTAAAATAGTATTTTAATCATTTCAGTCCATTTCATCTTCTCCTACAACAGCTGGTAAGGGGAGAACCTTTGATACAGCAGTGATCAAATCAAGTGGCTGTGGTTGGAAGGGTTGGTATAAGAGATGTTGCTTGCTCATCAAATTCAATGTTTTCCTTTTTTTCTTATTTTAAAATAAAGTGTCTGTAGCTTCTGTCATCATGGTTCTCCTATTTTCCTTGTAGTTATCCTGGCATCCAACTAAGGAAGGCTGCTTGGCTTTTGGAACAGATGATGGAAAAGTTGGCATATTTGATACCGTCTCCAGCAGGTAAGAAAGTAGCATTCAAATTGATTTGAGTCAGATCCTGGTGGTGTGATACCACACACAGTGGTATGGTCTTTCCTGAGGTGTAACTCTGCCTTTAGAAAAAAGTAGGATTAAATTTGAACTAGTCCAATGGCTGTATTGTCAGTTCATCTTTTCATCTCTCCATCATGTCTGGTAGCTGCTGTGGTAATCTTTACTTAAGTAAATCTAAAATTCCATGACCAGAAATCAGCTGTGGGAGGCCATCAGTCAAGGAAAACTTTAGTTGGAAAGAGAATTTCCGACAATGAAGAGCAACATGCAAGTGCAGGTCATCAGGACAGTTTTATTCTCGTTTTAGTAGTGTTCTAAAGTTGATGTTGAAGAGAGCTTGGGTGAGCCATTGCTTTAGTGTGCCCTAGTAACTGCTGTTTGTTTTCACCACTGGCAATATGTCGCTTTGAAATTTTCTGGGTTTTTGTAACTTATTTGCTGAAATCTGACTGCCCCCACTTTATCTTCCCACCCAGTGCTAAGAATAAGCAACCTCAGATCTCCAGTACTTACCACAAGAAAACTGTATACACGTTAGCCTGGGGACCTCCAACTCCTCCTCTGTCTTCTGGTGAGTCTTCCAATGCCTTGTGACAAAGTAGATTATTCATGCAGAGCACACAGGTGCCATAAAATTGGTATATGACCTCCCCTCTTAGGAAAAGGTGCCCCATTTGCTTAGTAGCAACCCTTTCTAGCAGCTAAGAACACATTCTGCTTGAAGCATTGTTAATGGTTTTGGTATGGGGTATCACACCTCTGTGATACTTCAGGGTATTACAGACCAGTAACTGCATGGGCTCCCTGCAGACAAAACACTGAATCAGATGCAGGTTCCTGAGCTCTAGAAGTGTTTCTATGATGTGAACTATCAGAACAGCTCCCTTAGGTCTTCTTACACAATTTGAGGGTTATTTTAACTACTGAACTTTAAAGGGAATTTTAATGCTTGCAGTGAATGTGCTATGGAGAGATCCTTTTAGAGGATCGTGTGAGATTTGATTGCCTGCAATCCAGCAGCAATCGAAGCACGAATATGGCCTTTTAAAACGTTGGTTTGATTTACAGTGGGAGTGATTACTTCTGCTAACACTGATGAAGTATGTTTAGCTTTTTTTCTTTGTTGGACAGGAGGAGAAGGTGAACATCCCTCTGTAACTTTATATAGTTGTGCTGGAGAAGGTATTGTTTTTCAACACAACCCTTGGAAGCTTAATGGAGAGGCAAATGACATCAACAAAGTAATCCGAGACACTAATTCAATAAAAGTGAGTAGGATTTGGTTTCATTGTTTTTATGGATTCATGGTAACCATGTCATATTTTCTGTGCCCTTGTAGCTGTAGGCTTCTGATTTTGACTTCTTGACAAATCCGTAACAAATGCAAAATTTGAAGCCTGCTGTCTCCACAGATGAACTTCAGAGACACTAGTTCAAACTATTTAAGCAGTTTATGTGTTTGTCTCTGAAAAAGGTTCTTCCCCACCCCATGTCAACTTGGCACATGTATTCCTGGCATCAATGACTTAATTTTCTATTGTGCCATTTACTTACCCAGAACAGTTAAACAAGTATAGACTGTTTTTTTAAAGCTGTCTTTGGCTTTTTAAGATAATTAGTTCAAGCTGAGCTTTCCAGTTTCAAAGCACTTGATGTAATATCCTGAATACTACTATAGCTTAGATTATGTGGTGAGCATGCCTGAGTTAATTACCTCAACTTAACCTAGTTCTCTTGTTGCAAACATTAACTTTTTGGGTTTTTTTTAGTAAATGTTGTGGTAAAGGCAGTCATGATTTTTCAGGAGTCTATTGTCATTTATACTGTAGTTTCTACAAAGTGGTTGGTGATAACTGACCATAACATCTTCTTAAGTAGTGACCATAACAGCATAGTCATTTCTTAGTTGAAAGTACAAAATAAGTGAAGTGGGTTAGCTATTAGAGTTGCTTTAAGTCCAAATAAGTCAATCAAGCAATACTGATTAATACTGGCTGGGTTTATACTGGAGAATAAGACTGACTGGGGGTTAAGAGACCAGTGTCACAGGCAATGAAATTATGTTTTTAGGCATCTAAATTACAAGTATCTTGCATCTAAATCAGAAAGGATAGAAATAATTACAAGTGAACTTTGATTTATTTTGAAAGATGGTAGAATTTGCTTGTAATGTCTGGAGCTTTCCAAGGAAGGCAAGAGATTAAGCATCATGGTCCTATTTGGATCCAGAAAAAATTGCTTTGAGATAGTCGATTAAACTGATAAAAAAATCACTGGCTTTTGCATCAGTTCATTGCTACAAAATGCAATAGACCCTTTTGTGACTAATTTTGTAGACCATTTGCCACTCTGTCCACTTGCTAGTCATGCTCTGTTGAATGCATGCAAGAGAAATTTAAGAGGTTTTGACAATAGTAGTGTCTTTTTTTTTTATACAGCACAAATTGCCTGGACATACAGAGATCAGCTGGAAACCAGATGGCAAACTCTTGGCTCTTGGCAATGAAGATGGGTATGTTTCTCTTGTAGGTTAAGATTGTGAGCTGGTGCTGACTAGAATCACTGTAGTGAAGCAAAAGTAATTTTTGTTTCATTTGTCTCAGTTCTTTCACTGCCAGTGCATTTGAATTGTGGTAAAATACTTGCATGTTACTTGGATTAGCTGCTCTTGGCATGGAGGATCCACATCATGATGTTAAATTATTTTTTTAAGGATCCACCCATGGTTGAAATTCACTTTGCTAATTAACTGACGGGTTGAGTTGAATCCAGGAAAGAAAATCTTCTTTAGTTAACTCTGTTTCATGTTCTGTTGGTCATGGAGAATAACAACAACAACAACAAAATCCTATTTTCACTGACTAGTGGAATTCTTACTTTTTTTCTTTTTTTTGTTTTGTTTTACATTTCAGCTCAATTGAAATATTTCAGGCACCAAACTTGAAGTTGCTCTGCACTATCCAGCAGCATCATAAACTGATTAATGCCATTCGTTGGCATCATGAGCATGGGAGCCAGCCAGAGCTGAGTTACTTGATAGCTTCAGGCTCAATCAATGCCACTATTTATGTGCATAACCTGAAGACTGTCGTAGGTAACAATTTTCAGATTATATTCCAAGTCTTGACAGCTTGTTTTGGTTCACTCTGGGTTTGTCTTTCTTGCCATACTTGATCCTTATTTTTTTTCTTTCAGAAAGCCCTTCAGAAAGTCCTTTGACAATAACAGAGCCTTTTCGAACTCTGGCTGGGCACACAGCTAAAATCACAAGCCTTTCTTGGAGCCCCCACCATGAAGGAAGGCTGGTTTCGGCTTGCTATGATGGCACTGCACAGGTATTGCTCCACAGCCACTCAAAAGTGTATTTCTTTTAGTTTCAAATCCTCTATTCTACAGTGTTTTGGAACCAAGCTGACTATCTACAAATCTGCTTCTTTGAAATGAGCTGTTAAGTACCTCAGATTTATCCTTGGTAACCATCTCCTGAGTCTGGATNTGTAGCTGTAGGCTTCTGATTTTGACTTCTTGACAAATCCGTAACAAATGCAAAATTTGAAGCCTGCTGTCTCCACAGATGAACTTCAGAGACACTAGTTCAAACTATTTAAGCAGTTTATGTGTTTGTCTCTGAAAAAGGTTCTTCCCCACCCCATGTCAACTTGGCACATGTATTCCTGGCATCAATGACTTAATTTTCTATTGTGCCATTTACTTACCCAGAACAGTTAAACAAGTATAGACTGTTTTTTTAAAGCTGTCTTTGGCTTTTTAAGATAATTAGTTCAAGCTGAGCTTTCCAGTTTCAAAGCACTTGATGTAATATCCTGAATACTACTATAGCTTAGATTATGTGGTGAGCATGCCTGAGTTAATTACCTCAACTTAACCTAGTTCTCTTGTTGCAAACATTAACTTTTTGGGTTTTTTTTAGTAAATGTTGTGGTAAAGGCAGTCATGATTTTTCAGGAGTCTATTGTCATTTATACTGTAGTTTCTACAAAGTGGTTGGTGATAACTGACCATAACATCTTCTTAAGTAGTGACCATAACAGCATAGTCATTTCTTAGTTGAAAGTACAAAATAAGTGAAGTGGGTTAGCTATTAGAGTTGCTTTAAGTCCAAATAAGTCAATCAAGCAATACTGATTAATACTGGCTGGGTTTATACTGGAGAATAAGACTGACTGGGGGTTAAGAGACCAGTGTCACAGGCAATGAAATTATGTTTTTAGGCATCTAAATTACAAGTATCTTGCATCTAAATCAGAAAGGATAGAAATAATTACAAGTGAACTTTGATTTATTTTGAAAGATGGTAGAATTTGCTTGTAATGTCTGGAGCTTTCCAAGGAAGGCAAGAGATTAAGCATCATGGTCCTATTTGGATCCAGAAAAAATTGCTTTGAGATAGTCGATTAAACTGATAAAAAAATCACTGGCTTTTGCATCAGTTCATTGCTACAAAATGCAATAGACCCTTTTGTGACTAATTTTGTAGACCATTTGCCACTCTGTCCACTTGCTAGTCATGCTCTGTTGAATGCATGCAAGAGAAATTTAAGAGGTTTTGACAATAGTAGTGTCTTTTTTTTTTATACAGCACAAATTGCCTGGACATACAGAGATCAGCTGGAAACCAGATGGCAAACTCTTGGCTCTTGGCAATGAAGATGGGTATGTTTCTCTTGTAGGTTAAGATTGTGAGCTGGTGCTGACTAGAATCACTGTAGTGAAGCAAAAGTAATTTTTGTTTCATTTGTCTCAGTTCTTTCACTGCCAGTGCATTTGAATTGTGGTAAAATACTTGCATGTTACTTGGATTAGCTGCTCTTGGCATGGAGGATCCACATCATGATGTTAAATTATTTTTTTAAGGATCCACCCATGGTTGAAATTCACTTTGCTAATTAACTGACGGGTTGAGTTGAATCCAGGAAAGAAAATCTTCTTTAGTTAACTCTGTTTCATGTTCTGTTGGTCATGGAGAATAACAACAACAACAACAAAATCCTATTTTCACTGACTAGTGGAATTCTTACTTTTTTTCTTTTTTTTGTTTTGTTTTACATTTCAGCTCAATTGAAATATTTCAGGCACCAAACTTGAAGTTGCTCTGCACTATCCAGCAGCATCATAAACTGATTAATGCCATTCGTTGGCATCATGAGCATGGGAGCCAGCCAGAGCTGAGTTACTTGATAGCTTCAGGCTCAATCAATGCCACTATTTATGTGCATAACCTGAAGACTGTCGTAGGTAACAATTTTCAGATTATATTCCAAGTCTTGACAGCTTGTTTTGGTTCACTCTGGGTTTGTCTTTCTTGCCATACTTGATCCTTATTTTTTTTCTTTCAGAAAGCCCTTCAGAAAGTCCTTTGACAATAACAGAGCCTTTTCGAACTCTGGCTGGGCACACAGCTAAAATCACAAGCCTTTCTTGGAGCCCCCACCATGAAGGAAGGCTGGTTTCGGCTTGCTATGATGGCACTGCACAGGTATTGCTCCACAGCCACTCAAAAGTGTATTTCTTTTAGTTTCAAATCCTCTATTCTACAGTGTTTTGGAACCAAGCTGACTATCTACAAATCTGCTTCTTTGAAATGAGCTGTTAAGTACCTCAGATTTATCCTTGGTAACCATCTCCTGAGTCTGGATACCTGATATGCAGGTATCCATGTGTTTTTTGAGGCTTGCAATTCATTAATGTTTTCATATTAGCACTTTTTGATCCTTAAAAGAGAGATGTTATGCAAATGTATCAGTGCAAACAAAGCCCTGACTTTTCTCCCTTTGCACATCAGTATTTGAAATACTTGAGCCAACACCATAAAAGAAGTTCATACAAGTGGAAATCACAGAAGAGAAAATGCAGTGTGTTAGGGCAAGATGGAACTTTCCAAGTTAAATGGATTTCTTTCTTGTTTTTAAGGTGTGGGATGTTATGAAGGAAGAGCCAGTCTGCAACTACCGAGGGCACCAGGGCAGGCTACTGAGTGTCCAGTGGTCACCGGTGGATTCAGATTCTGTTTACACAGGAGCAGATGATTTTTCAGTTCACAAATGGCACATCTCGAAGCAGGAGCACACAAGGCCTCCTCAGGGTAAGTATATTCAAACAGAAAATTATTTTCTGAAGATGAAGTTGGGAAATAAAGGTTTGCCATGTTGAAATGGTATGATTGATTCTTATGCTGAATTCAAATCTGCTTATTTGAAAACTAAATGTTGACTTTGAGGACAGTTAATACACTAAAAATCTCTACAGATACCAAGGTAACTTTTGCAACATTCTACAGGTAAGAAGAGTATAGAATTAGAGAAAAAAAGAAGTATGCAACCAAAAGTCAAGACCAAGAAGAAGAAAAAGCCTATAGAAAAGATTCCAGCCAAGCAGGATCTAAGTGACACCATGAACGGAGATGATGGCACGAAGGAAACGTTGCTAGAGGAAAATGGAGTGTCAGACCATGAAGGAGAGAAAGAAGCTCAGGAAGAAGAATTGCCTGATAAAGTCTCCATGACTGGTAATAATCAAATCATCTTAGTTCAATGCTTCCCAGACTCTTCAGCCCTCAGAGCATCATCAAGTTTAGTATTTTCATGCAGATCTCATAAGACAGTCTTACTGAAATAGTCGAAGGAAATACAGTTCTAGGATGCCTTTCATAATTTTCTAAACTAGTTTGGGTCTAATTGTCTTTAAATAAGAATGAACAAAGTTACTGTGTTTGGCCATAATCTTTGATCAGCGTTGCCTTCTGGTGATCTTACAGTAGATCATATGAATCTTACAATAGGGTAGATCTTTGCTAGCAAATGTTGACATCTTACAGATTCGCAGATTCACGGGGTTGGAAGGGACATAGATCATCTAGTCCAACCCCTCTGCCTGAGCAGGATCACCTAGACCAAGTCACCCAGGAACAGATCCAGGCAGGTCTTAAGTGTCTCCAGAGAAGGAGAATCCACAACCTCCTTGGGCATCCTGTTCCAGAGCTCTGTCACCTTTACTGTGAAAAAGTTTTTCCTTGTGTTTATCCTAAACCTCTTGTGCTCCAACTTGCTCCCATTGCCTCTTGTCCTGTCATTGGATGGCATTAGGAGTCTGTCTCCATCCTCCCTACACTCTCCTTTAACATATTTATAACAGCGATGTGGTCCCCCCTCAGTCTCCTCCAGGCTAAAGAGCCCCAGCTCTCTCAGCCTCTCCTCATAAGGGAGATGCTCCACTCCCTTCAGCATCTTTGTAGCCCTGTGCTGGACTCTCTCCAGTAAATCTCTGTCTTTTCTGAACTGGGGTGTCCAAAACTGGACACAGTACTCGAGGTGAGGTCTCACCAGTGCAGAGTAGAGGGGGAGGAGAACAAGCTTATTTAGCTTTCTGACAGTTTTGTGATGTTTTCTGAGTATTTCCTTTTCCTAAGAAGCTATTAAGTTCTGTGGTAAAGCAAAGCTTGGTTTCTGTATATTTCAAATGTAACAGAATGTGAATATGTCAAGTATTCTGCAATGGACTTTTCCATGTGTTATTTTTCCTTTTTTATAATTTTTCTTTATCACCAAATTCCACAGTGTCCAAGGATACATCTTCATCTGCATATGATTATTCTTCATTCAGCTTGCCAAAGCCATTTGTGATTCAGAAAGCCACTCCTGTGAAAAAGGATCCACCTAAGGAGAAACCAAGTTAGTGTTTCAGGGACTGAAACTTTGCATCAAGGCAAAGTGCCTTGTTCTAGGCTTCTGTAGCTGCAGATTCCCTTCCTAACATGACACTAAATAAGTGCCAGAGAAGGAAGAGCATGTTTTAAAACTCTTTTCAATGTTTGAAGTTGATGCTGCTTTTATTGGCTTTGCTTGTCAGGTCAATTGAATAATTGTTTAATGTGGGCTTAGATACTACCTTAAAAGGGTTACTGGTTTTATTTCAGGTAAGATGGGAAGAAGAATATGCAAAGTGATCAGTATTCAAAAGTCAAGAGTTATTATAATGGAGTGTGGGGGTGGGGAAGAATACATACAAGTGTTCTGCTCTAAGAGGCTCTTTTAACTGTATAGCTGTGACTAAGATGTGTCTGATTTTTCAGCCCCTGATGCCTCTCTGAAGAAAAGGAAGCCTCGTTCTATTCTACCCTTCAGCACGTTCATGGATCATAGATCAAAAGATGAATTGCATCAGGACTGCTTGAGGCTGGCTACTTGCCTGAAAACCAAAGGTATCATTCTGAAACTTAAGGTAGTTAAGAGGGTAGGTGCTCTATTCAGAAGATATGTCAAGGACTTCAACCACTAAGTGTTATTTATTTAAATCCTTACCTTTGTCAAAGTATGTGACTAGTTGTGGCCTCTCATCTGTCTTCTCTTGCAGCTCTTCAGCACTCTGCAGCCACTCCAGATGGGTTTTGAGTAGGACCCTGTGTTGTGAAGATAGGGTAGAATTGTCTGCATACATGCAAAGTTGTTTTTCACCTTCAGAAATATAATATGGGCAGAAGAATATAAACCATGAGGGAGATGTTTGTATTATCACAGTATTGTTCTTTAGACCATGTCAAGGAACATGCTATAGTTTAGAAAAGTGTCGAGCACAGCCATGGTACTTCTAATTAAACAAAGTCCCATGTCTTGATCTGCAAATCATTAAATCTGCTATAAAGGAAAGAAAGTAGAAGCTATAAGTAATTGCCAAGTTGAGTGTAATGGAGTAGTACAGTGGCTTGACAGCTCCCAGTTCCCAGTGTTGTACCAAATCCTAAATATTCCTTTTTATACCTGGTTTAGATAATAATGAAGATATGTCTACTGACCTCAAGGATCACATCCACTTAGGGCTGTTCACAGACAGAGCTTCTCTACACAAGATGATTGATGTGGAAGGTAAGCAGAATAATGAATCTGCTTTGAGAATATGTCTATTATAACTGTTTCATCGAAGGAGAAAACAAATTGGGGAAAAATGCTTAAATTGTCTTTACTATGTATCAGAGGGTAAGATGAAGAATACAAACCTGTGCAAAAAGAAGACATGATATATTTTTCCTAAATAGATTCTGCATCTTTCAAACTTGTAATACCTTAAACTCGAGTAATCTCACTTTTGCAAAGTTATTTTACTATGGCAAATAATGCTGTTGCACTCAAGCTGATGGGGAATGTGTTTGCTTCCAACAGGAAAACAACACTTGGAGAATGGGCATCCGGAGCTCTTTCAGCAGCTTATGTTGTGGAAAGGAGATATGAAGGGAGTCCTCCAGGCAGCTGCTGAGAGGGGAGAGCTAACAGACCAGCTGGTAGCAATCTCACCCATGGGTATGTTCCTTCTTGTAACACATAAGCAGATGGAATTAGCTCTAAGAGTAGCTTTGCTCTGATTGGTCTGGGTTGGAAATGCATGATTGTTCAGACCAGAAAGAAGTTCTCTCTTCAACTGCCTGATAACAAAAATAAAATACAAAATATACCCTATTTATTATAAAAATGTGGGTGTTCCCACGAGCACCCTTAGGCAGCAGGAAATAGAATGGTTTGCTTTGGGATTTCTTGAAGGAGCAGACCCATCATTCCAAGAACAAAACAGTCCTTCCAGCTTGCTGTTGGTTTAAATGTGCTTTGTAAGTTATTTTACCACTAGTCAAGTTCTAGTCATGTTCTAGCCCTGGCTTTGCCCTCTTTCATTATCTCAGTGACTTCTATTAGAATGGTTAAGAAACAAGAAACCAACCTGGGGCAGAAAATTTGTTTGTTTTGAAGAAACCAGTAATGATGTCATCCTACAGGAATTCTTTCATTTTTAAAACTTTGCCTGCAATCATATTGCCTTCTCTTTTGCAGTTGGATATCAGGCCTGGGTTTGGACAGTAGAAGCATTTGCGAAGCAACTGTGTTTTCAGGAACAGTATGTGAAGGCTGCCTCCCATCTCCTGTCCATCCATAAGGTGTATGAGGCTGTTGAGCTCCTGAAAGTGAACCGCTTTTACAGGTTGCTGGATATTTATGTTGAGGCTTTAGTCTTGTTTTCTAGTGGGACAGATTTGACATTTTGGTTCACTTTTTGTACACAACTTTTCTATCCTGTTTCTCTTCTGTGCATTAGGGAAGCAATTGTAATTGCTAAGGCCAGGTTACGTCCAGAAGATCCAATTCTGAAAGATCTCTATACCAGCTGGGCAGCTCTGTTAGAGAAAGATGGTCATTATTCCATGGCTGCTAAATGGTGAGTGTTAATGGGAAGGTTCCATGCCTGAAACAAAGAAAGTTCTTGGTTTTATAGCAGCTGAAATCTGTTGGTCTAGTCATTTGTCTAAGGTGCTCTCTGAGCCTGATCTCATTAGAGTCCCTCCAGAGGGCAGTTCAGAGCAGAAGACCCAAATGCAATTACAGTAGAGCCATCTCTTTTGTGGACATTACTGGAAGTCTCTGAAAACTAATTTATCATGACTAAGATTCGGATACCAAAATTGCTAATAACACTTGAAATATTTTGGCTGGAATAGTGCCCTTTGCTTGATGCTGATTTACATCCTGGTATTTCTGATCGTGTTCACACTTGCAAAAGTTCAGAAAAATGTAGTATGGATAATAACCTTTATCTCTTTAATCTATTTACTTCTGTTTCTCATCCAAGCTGTGCATGGTGTGCACAGGACCAGAGGTTTCAGTCCAGATTATTAGGCTGTGTGACCTTCCCTTTGTAGCTGTTCAACAAATCAGGCACCATATGTCTAGTAAACTTTGGTAAGGCAAAGTGATGAAAGCTCTGAGAACCTGTGGAAAAAGGGGCTTACCTTTGTATGTTTATGTTGTTGTGTTGAAATACAATTCAACAATTGAATTCTAGTACTAATCCAGTCGATTTTCTTTCATTTCTTTTCAGTTATTTGGGGGCTTCCTCACCCTATGATGCAGTTAAGGTGTTGGCAAAAAAGGGGGATGCAACATCTCTTAGAACTGCTGCTGAGCTTGCACTGATATCTGGAGAGGAGGAGCTGTCAGCAACCTTGTCTTTCAGATGTGCCCAAGACCTGCTGTTATCCAGGAACTGGGTGGGAGCTCAGGAAGTCCTTCAGCAACATAAAACTCTATTTGTGAGTATGGTCATCTCCTTTCTGCTCTCTTTAGCATCATCTCTCTCCAGATTAACTTGATTCACTTGGCACCACTTCCCATACATGAATAGTCCACAGTCCTTTGAGCTGGTTTTGCCTCTGAATATTTTCCTAGAAGTTTATTGCAGTGACCCTATGAAAAAGCATGTGCCTTTGCAGAGGCAGGGGGATCTGCACTGGAGAATCACACAGGCTCTGTGCTCGTGGGTGACATGAGGTAGTTGAGAAATGTCTGTTTTTTTTAAGTACATAATAGTGATCATAAGAAGAAAGAAGTGAGAGAATTGCTGTTTACATTAAAGAAACAAAAGAGCTAGCTGTAAATCCATCTGCTGGAGGCTTAATCCAGACATTTGTTTTCACATGGACTGAGAAGCAAAGGGCTAGCTTAGCTTGTTCTGAGGTTTCCATCTGACCTCGTTCTTTGGTAGCAGCAGTTGGGAAACAGTCTTTGTCACCAATAAGTTGCTACCAGCCAAGATGTTCTGAAATCTGTCTTACCTGCTGTGGTTCATATGAGATAGATTTTCTTTTAGCAGTATCTCAGTGCTCTTTGTTTTGGTTTGGATTTTTCCTCTTTCATTACAGGGACAAAGACTTGTTTTCTGCCTTAACGAACTGCTTTGCAAGTGCCTTAGTGAAAGGAATCCCTGTGGCCGGCAGAGCCCCGTGCCCCCCTGTTACCACAGCTGGGAGCTGAACAGAGACACCTCGTTTTTGGACATGGTGATAGCAGTGTGGCAGGCTGCACTGGGCATGGACACCCTTCAACAAGCCACATGTGCACAGGAGCAGCTCTGCAGTATTGAGCATCCTCCTTCTACCAGCAACACACACCCAAAGAAGGTACATGGATTTTGATTTGTATATGCACTAAGCCTTACTACAGCATACCCAGTAAAACACAGCCACTTGGTGGTGTGCCAGCCTTTCCCAAGGGACTGACGTCTGCAGCCTGCTGCAGGATGAGATTATAGTCTGGGAGAAGTAGATGATGAGCAGCTGGGATACTTGTGTAGCCACCAGTCTGTTTCTGCTCAGGGTAAGAACTGACATACAGTGTCATACCAATATCACTGTTGTGTTATGGCTGGGTGGGAGTGAGCAGCATAGCTGAGTAGTCTCCAGTAGTTATTCATAGTTGTGTGTTGAACTGTTAGGAGAGGCAGGGGAGCTTGTTGTTAAAATATCCTGGAGTCCAGAAGGTCTGTTGATAAGACTGGTGCTCCTGAAGCTCCTCCGTGTGACTGCAGCAAGTCACTGACTTTGGTGTGCTCCTCCTCTGTTTAGTAGGACATCTGCAAGCACAGCTGCTGATTTCACAGTTACAAGCAATGTAAAAGTGCTCCCACACAAAGGAGACTATGTAAATTGCTTTGTTGTTAAAATTGCTTTTGGTTAAGTCATGTGCTTCTCTGGGCTCTTCCACAATGGTCATAAGCTGTAATTCATACTTTGCAGCAGAACTATTAATCATGCTCTATGGTGCTTCCTGTAGGTGCTTTTCCATATCTCCCATGACCTGACCCTTGCAGCCCTGAGCTATCAGACTGCTAAATGGGATGAGGCAGTGAAAAGTATTGTTGGAGCTGTGACCCGCAGTTATGATGCTGGGAATTTCACTCTGATGCAAGAGATTTGCAGTATTGTCCTTCCTGAAGGTAAGACTCTTCATGTCCATCTCCTGGCACTGACAGATGGGGCACCTTGCTTGTACACACAGCTGTGAGTCCATTACTACTCCTAGGCATAATAATGTTTGGAAGGAGCAAGCCATACCCATGTATATGGAAACCTGTGGAATCTGGCTAGTGCCAGGGCTGTTTAACAATCGTAAGTCCTGACTGTGGAAGGAAGATCAGCAGTGTCAGTTGATGTAGGTGATGTAGGAAAGAGCAAATGCTGTTCAGCTGTGTTCATCTCTGTTACAAATCACTCCAACCAGCCTTTTCCCCAGTTCTCTGCAGAGGATGCAGTGCATTGCTTGTGCAGCTCTTGATCATGTGAATATCTTGACATCCAGCTTAAGACTAGTGAAGTTTTTCTGTAAATGATGAAAATTTAGAGTATTGTATTTATAAAGTTCCCAAAGGTGTCTGCCTTTGTCTCCTGCTTCTTGCACCACTCTGCCAGCATCTGAACAAATCTCTGGTTCAGTTCTCCAGGAGAGTCATTTGTTTACCAGATCTGGTCTTTTTCTTTGCAAATCTCTATAAACTTTTTGTAATCTTCTTCATTATTAGGCTGTGATAACCTGAGACACAAACTGGACAGCACAGATTCTAAGAGTATGGATGCTTACAGAAGTTTAGAGGGCTTTGTGGCTTATGGACTGTTGTATGACCTGTGGTGGAAGCTGCCCAAGGACTCCCTTGTCTTGCAAAAGGCAGTTTCAGATCCTGCACCATGTCCCACTGAACAGACAGCTCCTGAGAAAAGTTACATTTCAGGTCAGGTTTCATCCTTCTCTGAAGAAGCTCCTGATCAAACTGCAGTTGAGACTGATGAAAACATCTGCAATACAACTGAAGATTGTAGGTGTGAGGCAGAAAGTGACTTGAGAACTAGCTCCACTGAGTTGGTAGACAGTCAGTCAAAACTGAATGCCTGCAAGGTGCTTCTTTCAGAAGAATTTGCTGCTTTACAGAACACCCAGAGAGATATAGCTGAGGTCCAGCAGATTTTAGCAGATATGATCCATCAGCATCAGCAGCAGAGGAACAATCTCCAGGAAAACACAAATGAAAGCACCCAGGAAAGCAACCTGCAGCAGAGTTCAGAGACTGAATCAGACAAGCCATGCTCTGACAGCGCTCATCGGTAAGCTTCAGAACATGAATGGATTGAAAGGCATTGCTTTTTTGTGTATGTTTGTGCAGCAGTTAGCTCAGAGTGCCTCTAGTCTCAAGCTTGTCACTCAGGGATACATCAACATACAGCTCAAAAAACTTGCATTTCCCTGGGCCTGACCTGCCATGTGCATGAACTTACCACAGCTGAATAACATGCTGATACATGGGGTGTTTGTACTGTGAATAAACAGGGCAGCTTGAAAAGGGGAGGATAATGAAAAGGACAAGCATGATATAAGAGGTCTGTCTCTGTTGAACAATTATATGGGCCTTTGGCAAAAACAAGCCAGAGCACTGAACATTTGTCCAGGTCTCTTCTGTGCTCCCTCCCGAGGGAAGCTGTGCAGTCAGTTAAGCTAAACAGTTATTTATGAGACTTGCTCTTTTTTTGACAGTGAAGTGAAGGAACCTGTTACACTCCCTGAGCTAACGAAGCAGCTCCTAAAAGCAAAGCAGAAACTAGCAGAATTTCCAGACAATTTAAAGGTAAGTTTTCAGAAGAGGCATTGTAGTTCTGAAAAGAATACCAGTCTTCTTGTAAGGGCAGCCTCAACACAGAATCCGTTTCATACAGGAAGAAGTGAACAGTAACTTTTTGTGATTCTGGGGCGATTTTGAAAGAGAACTGACACATGGCATCAGCATAACTTTCTCCATGCAGTTGGAAAGTGGAGATTAAGCTCCTACATGGGAAAAGTTAATAGGATATTCTGTATCAATCTCCCCCTTGCAGTATAAAGTATTCCCTTGCTACTTAGAATTCTGTAAGCAAAACCAGTTTTGATAAACAGTGAAATCAGAAATTTAAGGTATACAATGGCTATTACATAAATTAAACATCACATGCTTGAAAACAGTATTTCCTAGGCTGTCTCACCCCCTCTGTTCTTTAGCTTATAACTAAAGGTAATGATGGTGATTGTGCAAGAGGTGGAAAACATGGTTCAATGTGCACTAATGCACTGGAAAAACAAAAATCACACATCTGACTCATGACTGACTGTTCCAAAGTTCCTATAAAGCAGGGTCTCTAGAGAGCTGGCTGCGTGAATATGCTTGAACAATTATAATAGAAAGAGTAGACTTTACCTTGTGTTCCTTTTTCTGCAGGTCTTCCCGTTCCCTGACGTGCTGGAGTGCTGCCTTGTACTCCTCCACACTGGATCCCAGTGCCCTCCTGTGCTATACCAGCAGGCACTGGACATCCTTAGGAAACATGGTAGTGCTGATATTTACCAAAAGGTTGGCAGGAGGTTCTTGACGTGACATTGAGGCCAAACTGTCTTCCCTGAGCTGTCTACAGCTACACCCTGCCAAGACTGTTCTTTCTGCAAGTGAAGGCTTGTTTTGATGCCTGTGGTTATTTTGCATAAAACTACAAAAATTAATGTTTATATATGGACTCACTTCTGGTCATCAACTACTAAAGGAAGATTGTGTTAGAAAACTGAAAAGCATTAGGTTGTGGCCTTGAACTGTGTACAGGATTTTTGTATATTTTTTGTTGTTGGAAGTTATGCTAATGAGAGCTCTTCCTATTTACATGTAAGAGAGACAGTTGTGAGCAACTCTGTTTTCAGCAGAGGAACAGTACCTGCCCTCAGGAAAAATAATGGTTTCTGTAAGCAAACTAACCCTTAAGTCAGTATTGTGAGTGTATTTTCCCTCCTTTAAATAAAGTCTTCTACCACCATGAATTGACATGTAATTTGATGGATATAAATCAAGGGCAAATGGATTCAAAGTAAGCCTGGGGAGGCTTTTTTTCCTTAAATATACTACATAATAAACTCAGTAGATAAATCAAGTGTGTGCTGTAAGTGGGCTTTGCACTGTGAAGCCATCTGTACAATATAAAAAGGGAGGGCAAGATCTTTTATATTTGTTTCCAGCATGACTAGCAAGAAAGAAAGGTTTCTCCAGGTCAAGAAAAGTCGCTGCTTTTAGTAGGATTCATGGCTGAACAACTTATGCTTAAGGCTGAACTTAGCCTTATGCTACAGCGATGGTAAATCTGAGGTACTGGGAAGTTCTTTGGGAAAGCTACTATTCTAGAAATGCCAGAACACATCCTAGATTCTGGAGTCTTGAACATGCAACATTTTGACAGCTTAGCTGAAGGCTTTGCCCGTCTTGCTTGAAAAGCTAACTTTCTAAGAAAAAAGGCTGAACTAGCCTTAATGAACATAGTAATTTGTAGAAGCAAGTTGTTAAATGAAGCAGAAAAGCTCATGGTATAGGATGGGGAGGTGTCATGAAAATTTAGGACATTTATAAATACAGTAAAGATTAAGGAAAAAAAGATGGGATTGATCTTTTAGATCAACAGCTCTTCCAGTACAGAAACTTCATACTTTCAGATTTCCTGCCCCAAGCTGAGTAGAAAGAACCTCAGAAAATCGTGAAGAGCAGTAGGTAAGAGCCAGGCATTACACGAAAGTAATGTAGTGTTGCCACGAACTTGGGAACTCCCTGAATTCTGTACAAAGTACATGAAAACAGGAGGGGGAGCTAGTGCTTAACTAAACAGGCCTCCTACACTTCAAGCAAGAACCACTGGAGTTTAGATGGAGCAGGAAAACTTCACAAGACAGATGAGCAAAACAGGTTTGTCATTTTCAGTGGCTGTGCTGCACTGAAGGAAACTTCACAATATTGCCTGCTGTGCTGAGACAGGAACAGGAAAGGAACATGTGCCCCTAAGAGCTCTTAAGCTGAACTTTCATCAGCTACCCTAAAATAAGCTAAAAGCAGGTTTAACTAAAAACCATGCCAGTAGAACATCACAAACAGTAAAAGAAGAAATAAATTTGAGCATCTTTGAGCATGAATCAAATTCAGACTCCACAGCCTGAACTTTGGGAATGTTAGTGCTCAATGGAAAAATCCCAAACAAGGCCTGGTTTAAAAAAAAATAAATAAATTTATTTTACAAAAATTAAAAACAAGTATTATTTACAAACATTTTAAATACCAGGTCTAAACCTCAACTCCTAATAATGGACTGTTTAAGCTTGTTTAAAATGCACAAGTCTTTTAAGCTTCCCATGGCCAATGGTTTTGTGGGGCTTTAAGAAATGTCCTTAATAGAGCTTTTGAAAAAAAAAACAAAAACAAAACCCTAAAGAATAGCTCATTTTTGATAAGTCAAAATTTCAAGATATTCTTCTATCCTCTACTTTTCAGATGTTTATAATGAAAAGAAACTGAGCTGTTTTGTCTGTTGTTAAGCAAACAGCAAAATCAGGGGCTGAAGAAGCAAGGGGCAGAAGAGGAATATTTATCCATCTGCTGAACTACCTGCATTGCAAGAAGAATAAAAGTTGTAAGTTAAGTTGAAGAAAATTTAATCAGAGTATTGGCCCAATCCCCTGTCAAAGGTGAACGTTTAGGCCTCTTAAGCTACTTTCAGAACAGTTTATTAATACCCATAAGAACTAAGCTGAGGCTCAGTATGGGTCAGACCTGTACCAACCATACAGAATTAGAAACTATGGAGAGCTGATGAAATCAGTTCCAGTAATATCCACTCCCACTGTTAAAGCAAATCTCTGAATATTTTTTAGCTGCAAGGATCATTTTTAATGTCATCCACTCCCAAACCTCTGCAGTGGTCAAAGGGAGCAATTTCCACAGACTATGTAAAGATAAAACAAGCAAACATGAGGTGAAGCAGTCACCCTCACAACATGCAGAAGTTTTAAAATAAGCACAATTTGCAAATCTGAGTGTGTGTCTGTGTCCATTTTCACTGGATTCCCAGACCTTTGGCTCTCCTACCATTAAGTCTTCCTTGCAGATTCTGTACAGTATAAAGAGGGAAAAAACGGAGGCATGTATACACAGGAGGTTTTGTCTTTTGCCCTTGGTATTAAAAAGATGCTGGCTTTAGGAATTCAGTCAGTTCTGTTCTGGGTTTCAAATGAAGATGCAGCTCTTCAGCAAAACTGCAGGCCATATACTGTAGATGCCTTTTGTTTGAGACACTATCAGGGAAAGTGGTTGAGGACAGCAGCTGCCAATAGGGAACCGTGTTCTGCTGAGGATGCCACTCGTCACGGCTGCATGTTGTTGATAATGGCCAGAATGCTCATCTTCTCCTGGGCTGAGTCCACATCTTCATTCTGTTTCTGAGCCACTCCTGTGCCAAGGCCATACAACCGCCCACAATACTTTGCATCATCAATTGTATCCTCAAAAAACAACTGTTTTTTAAGACAAAAAAGAAACAGGTATTATTATATTGAGATGTAAACCCAGTGTTAATTAAACAGCTTATCTCAAGTCAGACACCTCTAAGATGCATTGTGTGAATTAAAATAAGCACGTAAAAGAGGAGTAAACAGAGGAGTCTGTGCCACTGTCAACAATTCCTGTTACTGACAGTTTGAAGTGTGACAGCCACAAGACTCAAAAAAAACCAAACGAACCAAAAAAAACCCAAAAGTCAGATTGCACACATTGACATTTACACATAGAAACCGGAGAAAGAACCACAAATGGTTGAACGTGATGATCTTTAAGATCCAAACATAGCAATTCAGTGACTCTGGGATGAAGAAGCCTACTGCAGTACCTCTTTCATTCTGAAGAATGCCATTCCTGTGAGAAGAGAATCTGATCCTGCCTGGTGTTGTCGTCCAATTCGCTGCAAGTCCAGCTGATCTGCTACTTCTTGAAGGCCACCCTGCAGCAAGAACAGAACAGATTTTGTTTTGGAAGATCCATCTCTTGCCAAAATTGCCAGGCTTCTCCAAAACGTGAGGGCAAACACTATGATTAATCTCTGGAGATTCCAGTAGTACACTCACAGTAGCTCTAAGTGAAACAGCAGTTGTGTTCAAGATTATGTAAACAGTCTTCTCAAATGTAGGAACCCTGCTTTCCTGCTGCAAATACTTGAGATGACTGTGGATGCATTCGTAAGTTACAAATGCTGGACCTTTCACTCCCTTCCCTCCATGGCTGTGATTCAGTAGACAAGTTACTTTGAACCCTCTGAGTGTCTACCAGTTATTTAAGTCATGTAGTAGTAGTTGATACAAGAAGAAACACTCCACCTTGCATAGGGAAGATAAGCATGCTGCATTCTGATTAGCCTCTGAAATGACTGATACACAAAGTGGAAGGTTATGGGAATGTCCCCTGTATAATGTACATATTGATAAGGCTAAAACTGGGGAGTATCTATTAGATACCATCTTGGTCACAGGTGCTTATGTGTGACTACCAGCTTTTATACACATTCCAGTTTTAAGACTTGATACATGCAGCAGTTCTGTCACTGGGCTCACTGCACATTTACAGGGCTGATCACTTGCTGGGAAGATAAACATACCTTGAGGTTTTTGCAGCTCTTCATTAAGTATTTTACATCATAGATAGATGGGAAGAAAAGGTTCAAGATATGGAAAAATTCATGTTCCTCTTCTGGTAACCTGGAATCTGTCAACAACTTCACCATGTAGCCAAAGTCATAACCACTGAAAAGAAAAACATACAGAAACCAGGTAAGCAGTCAACACTTATCCTCACTCAGTACCAGTATCTTATTTTTCACAACAGTTTTACATGCTGTACCTTTAAAACTTTATTTTTTCTGACATACATAAAACTCTGGATCAGAGCCAGAATTCATCCTGATCATCTATGTCAGTCCAGGACTTCTGAGTGCTCTCTGGGTGTCTGCTAACCTCCCACAGAACAACTAAACCATTGGGAAGAACACAGTTCTCTTCCCAGCACCACAAGTTTCTGTAGCCATGAGCAACACAGAAAAGCAGGAAACTCTGTAAAGTATCTGTTGCCACCACCTCCTCCTGCCTCGAGTCCTCTCACCTGAGATGATATCAAGGCCCAGAGGCTTGGAAATGAAATTGCTTTAAATGCTACAAGAAAGACATCTTAAAACTAAACACATTTCTTCCCCTACATAAACACCAGATGGAAGTCAAGAACACCACCAATGTTGTAAGGAAGAAGAAACAAAAGCCTTACTTTACAATGCACACAAACTACTAAGTGTGGAAACGACATTTCAAATTGTTAGTAACTTCTTCCACAGAGATGACTGCAACAACAAAAGAATTTGCAAGCAACACACACAGTAAGTACCAGTACAAAATGAAGTGCCAGCGTCCTTCTTAAGTGTCCTTCTTAAAAGGTGGCCTTTGCATCTTTAAGCTTAAGAACTGCAAAGCTGCTAATTCTTCTCCTTAAAATCTTGTGTCAGTCTCCATGGACAAAACCAACAGGATTTCAATCCAAAAGAGGTTTCTTACTTGACCATGTCAGTGACCATCTCAGACCTACCTGTGGAAGGACAGCCACTTCACACTGTCACTAAGGACAACTCCAGATGTCATAAGCAACTCAGCAAAATGCAGGGTATCAATCCCTTCTTCCTCATGCTTCTGGAACTGCAGCCCAGAGCTGGCAAGGAGGTCTATGGAATCTTGAGAGTACATGTCCTCCCTGGAAGTGAAAAGCAGCTTTGCATTCAAAGTGCTACCAAAATAGGTTTATTTTAGAAAAATTCTCTCCACTGCATATTTCTAAAGTTGGAGTGACCAGTAGATTATCCCTGGGTTCCACATTTGTGTCTCTAGAAGATTCAAACTGCATCGGTTCCATTATCACTATTGCAGCCTCCTACAAGAAGCTATTCTGTGATCGTCACTAGTTACTCATTCTGCAGTTAGTGCAAATTCCAAAGAATCCATCTCCATAAAGGAATGATGTCACTTCAGCAAGGGGAGCAGAAACAGCACAGGAGAGAGCTCAGGGAAGAGGGGAGTTCTCTCAGAGGGGAAGATGACCAACTCTGAAGCATCCAGCAACATTCCTGTCTACATGTTTAAGTTCACAGCACAGATCACCTTATCACCAGCTCCAGTTTCATCCTTGGGAGTAAACAGAGTTGTGTCAGGTTTAAGCATGGCAGGACAGGGATGAATGGAGATGTGCTGGGTGGAGAGCTGAGCAGGAACCTGACTTCTGTACCACTTTGTTTCATTAAAGGGTGACCAAGGAGGGAGGACATGACAAAACACAGAACAACATTCATGCCAAACAGGATGACTGAGTCAAATGAAGTGAACACACTGTGAAAACCACCTTCCTGTGATTTCAGTAATTTTAAGCTCACAAATTTGCAGAAGTAAATATTTCAGCTTTTGGGTTTACAAACTGTATAATCTGCACATACTAGCTATGAATTTTTGTAATGTTTCCCAATGACAGTTACATAAAAATACTGATTTATTTCCTACAGATGTGTGGTTTTGCCAGATAAAGCTTGTCCTTATTGCCAAGCAGCTCTAGTGGCAATTATGCTGAGCTTGTCTTTATAATTACAAGGGCAGTGATAACGCAACTTGTTTCAGCTGGAACACAGGACAGGCAGTATGGAGAAGACAAGAACAACTGCCACACTCAACACGATTCATTCTCATGAACAAGTGTGATGATTACACCAATATTTTTTTCTTTTGATCCCAGTTTATATTTTAGCATGGATCTGTTAAGAGGTATTTTTCAGTTTTGCTGAAAAAAGTATATCCATTTATATTTAGCAGAAAGACAGTTAATTATATGTATAAATAAATATAAATTTATATAGAGAGAAATGTATAAAGTTTAAGGCCATAATATTGTTCTAGAAAGTAAGTTTAAGGCACACATGATTATCGGGGACAGGCTATTTAGCACAAGGTATTAAGGATGACATCTTAGCACAGCTCTGACTTCCAGAAATACTGCAGACTTCTGTCATGCCAAAATAGGTTTCCAACAATGTGTGTTAGAATGTGAATTCTTACTACTCAGCAGCAGCCACTGGTGATGCATGTATGGAACCTGCATGTGCCAAAGGAAAGCATCACCCTGGCAGAAGAGAGCAGGTGGTAATTCCCTAGTTCAAGAGACTCACGTAAGGTTGAATTTGAAGTTAAACTGCCAGGTGTTGATGCCAGAAGGATATTCTCCTTTCTCATTTGTGAAAGTCAGGCCCAACTGGATAATTTTCAGAAGGTCAACGTTACACCGGAGGAGCTGATACTGGTAATCTATGGAACTGCGGAATTCACCAATCGGCCTCACAACTACTCCAGGAAACTCTGTGTCCTAGGAGACAAGAGGAAATCTTTCAACACTTACTTCATTAGGAGCCATTATTATCACTCTAATAGTGCTCACACATCCTGTTCTGTGCTTACAGGTCGCAGCACTGCATTCTGTGAATTATTCTGTAAAAAATACTTTTTTTTTTTAATCTTTTTCCATATTCCTACAGATTTTAAATGGCTACAAATCAGACACTAAAAAAACCCAAACAACCTACACAATTAGTTCATTATTGTATCCATTCATTCACATTTACAAGCATCTTTTCTTTCACTTTTGTTTCGTTCCAAAGTCATCCATACAAAGCCATCCAACACACACTACTAGATAACCTTAACAACTCTCTCACAAAGAACTAGCCCTCTAATTTTCTCTAAATCTACTAATATGGACTTTTATTTATTTATTTATTTGGTGTTCTAAATCCAAGTTAAATTTCGCACTCTGACCATCTTCGTTCACTAGTGCAGACAGCAATAACTTTCACTAGGTTTGTGGCACAGGCAATGCCTCCACTAACAAAAACTGCTGCCAATTTAAACAGACCTGAACAACAGAGCAGCCACCTGTTAGATAAAGAACATTTTCCTTGGCCAGTGACTTTTCTCCTTCTGCTCAAGCCTAAACTTCCAGGCTATTTTTGCTCTCAGACTACATCACATAACTTCTACTGACTAGAGCAGATGCAAAAACTTCCCTGCAGAATCCAGTGCTGTGTATCTGACAACATTTCTCCCTTGCCCACGATCTTTGTGTTCCTCTTACAGCACAGCCACTGAAACAGGCCATAAGGATGCTTTCAGTGTGATCACACAGGAGCAAGAAAGCTCATTTCCTATTGACATATGATAATAAAAATCAGTGCTCACACAATTGCATTCCACATGAAACACCACATGCTCTGCAGGGGCGAGTGTTTTAATACCACACTTTTATTAAGGACTTTTCACATCTTGAAGTTTAGCACTGCTAAGCACAGTTGGCATAACTTACAGTATCATAACTAAAAGCAGTGATTTAAGTACTAACCGACTCTTAGCAAGCAGATACAGACTTGTAAGAGCAGGAAGAGATTCTTTCCATGTGGGGCAGATTCTGGTCATCTTAAAACCCTCTGAACACACTGTCATACCCATAGCAAGAAAGTTTTTCTTCCCTGTCAATCAACACCTGACCTTGTTAAAAAGGAGGCTGCCCAGCAGACTACTTGTCACATGCAGGGCATCTGTCCTACAGCACTGTGGCATCTTCCATTACCAAATGAAAGAAGACATTTAAAAGACATATACACTAATGGAAAATCTAAAGATTTAAACCCAATCATACATCTGACCTGCTTCATTTTTCTATTGCACAAACTAAGCCACTATGACTACCTAAATATTAAGTGAATTCAGATTTTTAAGGTCTCTCTCCTCCTCATTTTCCATTCAATCCATACTCAGCACTACTTGCATTAAGCTCTGGAGAGCTTCTACTGAACTGCTTCCTAATTTTTCACCACTTCTAGATCAGTTTGAGTGCAGATGGGGAGAGGGGGAAATTCTTGCTTAAGAATCACCTTACTCCCCTACTCCAAAGAAATCCCACTACTATGGTAATTAGATCAATTATAAAATACTTACCATTGCAATGTAGCTGTAACTCAGAACAATCTCTCGAATTTTCCTCATCTCCTCCTCCAGGTTGTTCGCCCATACTTCACAGATAACCTGGCTGTTCTCTGCGAGGGCTGCTGGCATCTTGCAAGGGACAGAGTCAAGACAGCTGATGTTGAATTCAGGTGGCAGGACAGAATTGCAAGCTGTGCAATCTTGTCAGTGCACTGCTGTGTTAAAGAGAGAAATAAGTAACACTTTATATGAAGAAAGAGCCACAGGTAAGAATGAATGCCCTGCTGGTGTTAGTAACGCTTCCATTTTCGGCTTCAAACAGCCTATTTAAAGTTTACATCAAGTTTTTTCTTGCATTACTTACTTCCTGAACGAGAAGAAAACCCAGAGCACCTGTTCCGTTTACAAGAGAGGATGTACAATAAACAGCCCAGTCATTTAGGAAAAGCTATTCTCCCTGTGCTTTCTCTGCATAAGATCCGAATCTTTAGTCACAGCTGTACCAGCAGGGAATCCTCACGTTTAATACTCCGCTCCTGCGATAGCTTTTAAACCAAGTAACAGAGCGCCTCACTGACTATTATCTATGGACACGAGCTTCTCTGCTGTCGCTCAGGAAACACCGACGCGAGGTCCCTGAGCCTGCACTAACGGCAGTCCCAGCAGCGCCCTACTAAGACTGGCACCACGTGTTCACCCGCTCCTGCCACAACGCGGGCACGGCGGCCCCGCATCTCCGCACGCAGGGCACAGGCGATGCAGACACGGCCGGGCCCGGCGCGCTCACGGGCTACCCGCGGTGGGGCTCAGACTCAACCTCCACAGGGCCCGCTCACTCCCTCAGCCCGCGACGAAGGCCCCGCCGCCCTAATCTCGCGGGGCAGGCCGGGCCTCTCGCCCTGACGCCGCCAGGCCCGCGCAGGGCCGGCCCGCCCGTACGCAGCTCCTCGGGGTGTGGAAGCGGGAGGACCTCGTCCCCGCCGCCGTCCCTTCAGTCCGAGTGCGGAGGGGAAAGGGGAGGGGGGGGAAAGGGGAGGTGTTGTCCCACCACAGCGCCCGGGGCCGCCCCGTCCGCACCTGCTCGCCCGCCGCCAGGCCCCGCCGCGCGCGCTCCGGAAGCCGGTCCGCCTGGCCGCTCTAGCCCTCAGTCCCCCCTGCAACTCGTCTGCTCCGGCGCTCCCCATGGTACCTGCCCGGAAACCGGGGCGGCAGGGGGCGCTCGCTTCCACGCAGACGTGGTGCGGCCTCCGGGAGAGAAGGGACTTCCGGTGTTTTTTGGCTTTGTTCTCGCGAGAGAGATGTCGTGAGGCCGAGGAAACGTCGCTGTGCGGTGACGGCGCCATGGCTACGCGCACCCACGGTGGAGGGGCCGGGCTGGGGGAACGGGAGCACCAGCGCCGCGCGCCTGCCTGGGGCGAGCGCTGATCCCGGAACCCCCCAGGGCGGCCGCTGGGCCCGTCCCGGCTCGGGGAGTGGCGGGCGGGCCGGGGGACGGCGCGGTGTCGGGTGCTTTCCTCGTCCTGAGGGAGCTGGGAACTCGAGGCCGGGCTGCCGGGAGCTCTCCGGGCTGCCAGCGTGCGGCCTGCGGACCCCTCACCAGCCCGCTCTCCTGCCCAGGCCCTGGCTGAACGTCTCCAGAGGGAATCGCGTCCACCCGCCCCACACACGAGGGAGACACAGCAGAAGCCCTAAGAGGCCGCAGGCTCCGTCAGACTCCCCCCGGGCTGCTGCGAGGCTGAGTCTCTCGCGGGCTCTCGGGCCTTTGCCGTGCGCCCCGGCCGTGGGCGCGCAGGGTCGCAGAGCGGGACGAAGGTTTAAGGCCGTAGGGCAAAGTGCTGCTGTCCTGCCGCGTGTTGTGCACACGTTGTGCTTTTAACATCACCACTCAAGGAGCGCTTCTTTCTACAGAAGGTTTGATGTCGTTAAGTACCTGCTATGTCCACAAACTTCTAAGCAGGCTTGTGTTCCAGAAGTGTTGTTACTTTAGCCACAGAAGTTTGTATCCGGTAAAGAAACATGACTTGCTGTGTATGGAAGCTGCCAGCACTTGCTCTGCTGGCTGATGCTGACGGTAGATACTGAATTTATTTGGAAGCTTGTCTATTAATAATTCAGCTTAGGTGGAATTTCCTTTTAGACTTCCAACTTCTGCACAAGGCTGCAGCTGTTACAAAATCCTGCAGTTCTGCCACTGCTGCAGAACTGTTACCTGCCCACCACCTGGGAGTCTCAATGAATCTCAGCTACTTGCCTAACATTTTGATAGAAGTAGCTTGGAAAACAAATGTTGGTATCTTTTCCACTTCATACATAGTTCAGTACCTCAGCTTTAATGTTCATACCTCAGCAGAAACTTCTAGAAAGCAGGAGGTTTTTCCAAGTACTGCTCTCTATCAAGTGACCTTGACACTGTCAGCATCTTGCGACATCCCATCATTGAATGATATTTTGATTCACAGCTGATCTCCACAGATGATAGTTAATATTTTGCATTCTCAGCTCTGCAATCTCTTGTATTGCATAATTTATATATTATGCAATCTGCTAGACTGGCAGAAAGTAATCCCCCTTCTTCCCATGCCTACTTGAGTTTGGGATTTTGTGCAAGAAAACAGTTATACTTAGCAGGTAAATATAGCAGCACTCTGTAAACATAAGGCTAGGATTTGGGGTTTTTTTCCTAACACAGAGTAAAATACATCATTTTTCTTGTTCATAAACCCAGCTCTTGAAGTAAATTGAATCCAGGGGGAAAAGGAGGATGTATCTTCTCAGGATGCTAAAAATATGTGTGCCTTGCTACTCTTAATAAAAAAGGTATTTCAGGAAACAATTGTGTGAAAAATGACATTTGTTATGTTTAAACACTTAACGTGTATTTAAAAAAGACAAACAAACAAACTGAACCTGTTCATGGATGTTTAGAAGCAGTGGTGGTGAAAGCTGGAAACATACTTTCCTTAAGCAGATCTGAACTCATCTTCTCAGTCATGGCCAATTTTGAACATGGCTAATAAAGATGAAGAAAATCTGGAAAAAGCACCCTGCTCTTAAAAAGTATCAAAGTCCTTGTATGTGAAAGTTACCAGACTGGCTTCCAGGTCCAGCACTTCAAATCAGGTTTTTCCTCACACCCTCTATATTGTTCTGTTAAGAGTAAAAATACCTTTGTGTATAGACTGACTACATCATTAGGTGGGAAGAAAGGGCTCAAACTCAACATCTGCACGTTCATGTGCATCATGAGGTGTATGTCCTGGATCATGCCTTGTTGTGCATTTCCTTGGTGACAGCATTACAAATGATAGAGAACTTACATAAGGAAATCCTACAACATGAATCAAGAGTTCAAAGATGCAACTACTGCTGAACACGTTTGAACCATACAAGGGCATCATTTCTGTTTTCTGTCCCTCCCGTCACTCCACACAGGTTTCCAAAGCTCCGGTGCTAGGTGGTAGCACACAGGTGCCCTGGCAGGTGGTTAGAAATGTCATTCAGAATGCAGGAATTAAGGGTTCGGTGAGCTGTGCCAAGTCCTGAATTCTCTTTGACATTTGAAGAAATATTACTGTGGGTTTGTACAATCCTGGAAGAGAATTCATAGTTTTCCCTCTGATGTTTTGGTTGGTTTTTTTCCAAACAGCGAAACAAGCAGTGACTATTAGAAAAACCATGGAGTGAACAAAGAGAAGTTATTTCATTAAGTGTCTGATCAAAAAGCCTTTCTGCTGAGGAGGACTCAGCCTCCTTGCGTGCCTCAGCTAGGACTGCATAATGTTGTGGGTCTGTGGTGCTGAGCCAGCGCAGGGCACAGGGCAGCCAACAGACAGGAGCATCTTTTAGATTACTGCCAACCTGTACCAGAATCAGCCTTGCAGCTGAAGATAAATCACATTTACATCCTTATGACTAATATGCTGAGATGTCTGCTCCTATTTGGTATAAATATTTCAGAGATAACTGAACAGCAGTTAAAAAGAAACACTGAGGGCTCTGAAATTAATGGGTTTATCACCTACTTCAGGCTACTGGGTGAACTGTCCTGGTCCAAGCTCAAGCCCAAATAAAGATGGGCTAAGTTCCCATAGCGCTCCTCTCTTGAAATGCTCATTTCCACTTCCTCCCCTACACATGTGCAAATAGTTTGAAGGAGTCGAATTCCTCCCTCTTGAGTCTGCTGCCTGTGATAAATAACAATTAGTAGCAATGGGTAAGAATGACAAACTCTTTCCCTGCTGGGGAATAGTTAGGAGTCATCAAGAGAAAGTGTCAATGAAAACAGTAGCACAGTCTTAGATCTGAAATGAAGCAACAGAGACTGTTGACAGGCACTGAGGACAAGGTGAGATTAGGAGGGGAGTTCTGGTAATCCTCTCCTTCAAGAAAAAAAAACAGTTAACTGGGTAGAAATACAGATGTAGTGGTAAGTACAAGAAACTAGATGCAGACACAGGAAGGTACCGCCACCATCCATGCTTGCAGCTCTCTGCAGCTCTGCTGCTCACTTGAGATGTTGCTTCACCTGCAAATGGCTGTACAGGGCTGACTGTGAGGTTCATACTGCTTGGTTTTTCTTGTGTGAAAAATAAATCTGCAAAGATATGGCAAGGAACACCCTCGGTTCTCAGAATTTAGTTCAGAGTAGGGCACTGTATATTAGGTAACAGATTTGGGCCACATTTGCATAATAAAGCTTAATGCAATTGTGAATTACATCTTGCTTTCTGCAACACCATAATTAAAGACTTCATGGTGTAAACATCATATTTAAAGACAACTGACCCCAAGCACAATCTAACCTATTTGCATCTTACCCTTACAGATGGAACCAATACTAGCAACTGGCTGAGGACACTGGGTAGCAACAGCACTGGTGTTACTTATAAACTTAGTACAACACAATGAAAGCTGGACTGCTTTTTTTTTTAACAACTACACCTCTGACACATTCAGTTGCACTAGCACTAGCTATTTTGTGCTCAAAACATGAGTTAGTGCATTATAAAAACTACTCACCTCTAAGGTGTAGGTGGCTTTTTAGCCATCATGAGTTAATGGCTCGCTTACCTGCAGAGATGTAGCCCAAACGCTTAGCAGAGTGACAGCACGAACATCTGTGTGGGGAACGCTGCCAGTACTAACAGTGACATGGCACTGGCCTCACATGACTTGTCTGGGAGGGGACAGTCAGCTCCTGCTTGGAAACACACCCCAGTCGCCTTTGCCTAAACCCTCATAAAGTTTCCACAGCAGTAGTGAAAGGTGAGGAGTTGAACTCTGGGCTCTGAACAGACACAGAGGACCTCTCCTAGGCTGCCATCAGCAGGAGGTCATCAAAGAATGGGCAGCCAGAGTTCAGGGGTGTAGCAGCTTGAAAAGATATGATAGAAACTCAGAGGAAATCATTAAAAGGCTATGTCATGTGGCTGTTTAAAGTGCGACTGTGAGCTTTTCTAGGCACTGTGATTGCCTTCAGATCTGTGCAGTGCTTGGAAGAGTAGGACATCCACCAAACACGACATCTAGTCCTGTGTCTGTCCACATAGTGTGGCTGATATGCAACTTCTACAGTGACCAGGTAAGTTGTCCTTACATTTTCCTTTCTCTAGGTTCTATACTTGCATGGATAGTTGTAGCCTTTTTTTCTCTCACGTTCTGTTGTTTTCCACTACCTATGAACTATAAGGGTTAATTCCAGAGAAGTAAGGTCAGCATCAGAAGACTGAAGCAGAAGGGGAAAAGGAACATCTAGGAACTGTGGTAGGCAGCCAGTCCCTCATAGCAGACATACCCTGTTCCTCAGCTGCACCCCCCACAGCAGGATTGCTTGGCTGGTGTTGGAAGGATGCAACTGGGTATGGCACCAGGAGATGTGGGCACTTGGCAGCCTCAGCTTAGCACTGTATGAGCCACAGAAATGTAAGGAGACAGCAGAGATGGGACATAAATAATAATGTAAATGTTTTAAAAAAAAATTAAAAAAAAATAAATAAAATTTTCCTATGTTGAACATTTTGAAACATGGCTTAGACAAACTAGTCTTTTCTGGTACCTGGGAGTGGAAAATTCAGTGAAAACAGATCTGTGACTTAATGAACAAACGGTGAAATACATAGAAATAATAAAAATATGTTAGCATTCTTAATTGATAAGTGTGTATTTCCCCTTTAATATCAAGAATGACTGGAAAAACAATTACTTCAGGGTTGAGAATTTGGTTTGGATCAAATTTTCTGTTAACTAATTTGAAACAACATGAAAAAGGTACATTTTTTTTAAAACAGCACCAGTGCTAGCTAATATCTGGAAATAGCTGCAAGCAGCTGAGATCTTCACTGGCTGATTTAGGGCTGTAGAACATGCCAACATGAGACCAATGCCAAGCAGCTGAATGGCTTTTTTGTTTGCCTAGACACCCATGGTTACAAAAATGCTTTTTTAAGGTATTTTGTATACTTTGAAACAAAAGAGATGTTATACACTAAAAAAAAAAAAAAAANTAAAACAGCACCAGTGCTAGCTAATATCTGGAAATAGCTGCAAGCAGCTGAGATCTTCACTGGCTGATTTAGGGCTGTAGAACATGCCAACATGAGACCAATGCCAAGCAGCTGAATGGCTTTTTTGTTTGCCTAGACACCCATGGTTACAAAAATGCTTTTTTAAGGTATTTTGTATACTTTGAAACAAAAGAGATGTTATACACTAAAAAAAAAAAAAAAAAAA
>VYZU01009229.1:92690-110865 GCA_013401355.1 Ceyx cyanopectus
AAGGATGCAACTGGGTATGGCACCAGGAGATGTGGGCACTTGGCAGCCTCAGCTTAGCACTGTATGAGCCACAGAAATGTAAGGAGACAGCAGAGATGGGACATAAATAATAATGTAAATGTTTTAAAAAAAAATTAAAAAAAAATAAATAAAATTTTCCTATGTTGAACATTTTGAAACATGGCTTAGACAAACTAGTCTTTTCTGGTACCTGGGAGTGGAAAATTCAGTGAAAACAGATCTGTGACTTAATGAACAAACGGTGAAATACATAGAAATAATAAAAATATGTTAGCATTCTTAATTGATAAGTGTGTATTTCCCCTTTAATATCAAGAATGACTGGAAAAACAATTACTTCAGGGTTGAGAATTTGGNTGAGGGAAAACGGGGGAAAGCCATAAAAATTTATCTTGCTTTAATGTAAATAATGTGAAGTTTTATCTTGTAAATGTTACTTAATAGAGGTAATGTATTGAGATTCGGGGGAGATAGAGCAGTACTGTTTTGCACTGAAAGTCTTTGCCCAAGAGACTTGTATCATAATTTTATTATTTTAAAAGGACTACTACTAGCAATGTGATAATAATTTTAGCTCTTTCCTAAACTCACCAAATGTGAGACTCAGTCAAGTGATGGCTTTTCCTCCTAAAAACTCAAAGAAGACTAATATTTTCTGCTGTACCCAGCTTTCTAGCTCTTTGGATGCAAAGATTACTCAGGGTTTGACCCAGCACTGCTGTATGGAGGAAACATTCTGAAACATCAGCCTTCCAGCAAGCTGTCAATGGAGATACCTTTTTTATGTCTGCCTCCCTAAGATCTAATGTTGTCTGCTACAAGGTCATCAGAGTATAATATTCTTTTTAACCACAGAAAACTAAGGCCAACACTATTTACTGTATTTTCTCAGCAGAATAATTTCATACTGCTGTTTTCAGCTCCATATGGGATGGTTGTAGAAGAGACATGGAGGTGCACAGCAAAAGGGCAAGAGATACAAGTTATAACAAGAGAAATTGTGATTAGATATTGAGGCACTGGAAATTATAGCAGAGGTAGTAAAACACTGGAACAGATTTCCCACCAAAGCTGTGGAATTTCCCTCCACCCAGATTCTCAAAATTCAACTGCTGAATACTCCAAACCTGCTAAAAAAACTGGAATGGAGCATAGCTTCAAAAAGGAATGGATTAGTTAAGCTTCAAATACTACAAACATTACTGGTGTTTTCTGGCAGACAGTGGGCACACCTGTACTCAGAGGACCTGTGCAACAAGATAGACATATAGTGCACATTACATAACAAAACATGCATCATTGTGATCAGGAGATCTTTTGGAATTGCAGATAAGATCAATTTATCCTGTAGCAAGTTATTTACACTGTTCTAATCAGGGTAGCAGGTTATTTGTAATAGCTACTTACAGGTATTATTCATCAGATATGTTAAACTATATTTTTTTCACTGGCTTTGTGGTTGGAAAATTTGATATATCGGGGGGGAAAAAAAAGCCAAACATACACAAGATCTCACAGACTGGCTCCAGTAGGTCACAAAGTCTAATAGTAAGGAGCTCTAGATCCTAGGACATTGTGACTTTAGTAATACATCCTTATTTTAAGCAATAGCGCCTACTTTCTTTTGGCCAAGGGACACAAAATTAACTTGATGTTTTGTTTTTTTTAACCTTTAAGGCTGCTACCAAAAGTTAGAATTTCCTGTAAATATATGTACAAGCCTAGTGTTGAAATTACAAGTTGGGAGTTTGGGCTTGGGGTTTCAAGTCATGTTTTGCCTGATCAGTTGTCTTCTCAGAACCATTTAACATCTGTTTCTTCCACTAAAGTATGTAGTTTGGTGAACTGGACTTGTTCTTTTCTGTCTGTAAACAGGAACCCAAGCAGGAAAAAATTTTCTGTCTCATGCCCCTTGACCTGCATACTAACATGTAACATAGGAAAACAGAGCTGGAAACCTCTGTAAATAAACAGAATTGCATTTCTAAGAATGTACCCCTAAAGCTAAAATTTCAAAGCTGAAGTACAATCTCCTGGCTAAGAAGGGGACTTCTTTTTGCAGAGTATTCCTCCTTTCTGAAACTGCAAGAGGGGTCCTCCCAAGAAGCTTTCTAGCATCCTAAAGGTAATACAATATAATTTTTCTAATTAATATTTGTTTCAAATGTTTGGGGGTTTTTTTTGTTTGGTGTTTTTTTTTGGTGCCTTAGGTGCCTTTCTACCTTCTTTGGGCTTTCCTTTGTTGTCTTAGGTAACACAGCCTGTGCTTGAATATTCCTCTGTGTAGAAAAAAACCAAAATGGATTAAATTCTGCAATCTTTAGTAATCTCGCCTTCATATTATTCTAATTCATGTGTTTGTTCTTAAAGACCGGTGAAACGAAGAAAGCCTTAAGGAATGTTTTGTTGGCTTTTGCTATTTATAATTTATGTTAAGAGTGCAGCAATATAAAACCAGCTTCACAATGATCCCTGGGACAGCCACATTATGTCCTGAAAAACAGAGATTGTTCCATGGCCATGGAGAGCAATGAAAGCCCCAACAGCTACTGGGGTTTGATTTTCTTTTTGCCAAAACTGTCAACAAATGGTCAAACCAAAGCCAAGTGCAGGGTGATTTATTACAAAGTGGCCACCTGTCCATTTAGAACCTCATATCCTCCAGTTGACAATAGGAGGACTTGAAGCAAAGATTATTTTTTCACTTACCATATTCTTCAGCTGTAATTTACAGTTCCTCTGCCACATGAGTAAAGGCTGGGGAGCTCTACTGCATTAATTATTCATGGCACAAACTCTCGTTGTTGTAGTTGGGTTTTTGCTTTCATCTTTGTCAGTTTAACAGCATGTTGTCATTATGGAAGAGCTCAGGTGCCAAAGCAGTTCCTTGTGGTTTGTGAGGGGCTGGAGCTCCCATCTGAGTGTAGTGTCTTCCTGAGCCAGATCAAGGGGGGAGGCTCTATCACAACACACGAGTGAGTGGCACGATTAAAAGCTTTGGTTTGGGGTATTCTCTCCTTTTCCTTTTTTACCCTTGCATCCCTGTTAGACTTGTGAGTCAATACTAACTCATCAGGAAATAAGAGCTCAGCAATTCTTCTGAGCAGTTCTCAAGAGCTCAGTCTTGCTCTGTGGCCAACATGAAGGTGGGATCAGGACAGGACAGAGCACCCAGAGTAAATACTTCAGTTTTGCAACGGAACTCAAAGTTGGGGGGATTTGCTGTTGCCAGCAGTGTATTCTTCCACTCTCCAGCTGTACAAGGTTCACTTACTTAGATCACCTCTTATTTCAGATGAAAAGAGTCTCTGGATATTCCACCATGGCTGAGCAGCAGCAGGTAAAGGATCCAGGTCATCTTTTAAAGTCAGCATTAGTGATGCAGTTGCTCTGGAAGGCTGATGTGTTGAATCATCTTCTCAGAGAAGTGACAGACACATCCACATTCTGATCACTTCAGTACAACTAGGAGCTCATCTCTTGTCACTACAGTGACATTTTTCCCAGCATATTTTTCCTTTCCAGAAGACTGCAGATACATCACCAAGTGGTGAAGGACCTGTTATCTTTGCTTTTGTGGTAAGAGACCGCAACAGTCCCATGCAAGCAGGAGCTGTGCCACCCAACTGGTCCCAGTGCTCAAAGCTGTCCTGCTAAACACTACATTTCCCAGCTGATGTGCCCCAGTCTCTTTACCTTGCAGGCAGCAACTCTGTTGTGTACTGAAGGAATTTTCAACTTGTAGAAGCCCTTTAAGGGCAAGATCTCAAGTGGCCCGTGGATCAGAGTTGGAAAATGTGTTGTTGTGGTGGCATGAAGAGATACAAGGTGTCAGCACTTGGACTTGATGAACAAGATTTTTTTTTTTCTATGTAACTTTACCGCTTCTACAACTCATGTAATTACACTGTGTGGGACTTATTCACATAATCACTTCATCACGTGCAATAAAAACACAGCCTCAAAAGAATACAGTTTCTAGCCAGAGGGCTTTTTAAATAGCTCTAGTGCTGACTTTTAGCTACTCTGTCCTATGTCAAAACAGGATGTAAACAGTATCTAATGAGTATTAGCTACTAGCTTTTGAAACTCTGTGAGTTCTATCTGGAAAACAGAGAAGAATCTGAAATACTCTAAAATTCTGACACATAATACATCAACATTTTCCTTTGGTATGTTTGTTCTTCATCTCTGAAGAAACAAAGATTTATAAACTGTGACTCTGTTAAAAAGTTCTACATTTTGTACAGCTTTTGTAACCTTTTTTTTTTTTTTTTTTTTTTTTTTTTTTTTGTGAAGAATATGCAGAGGGTGTTCCAGAGTCTAAAGATTAAGAAAGTCTTATGTCAGCATACATGAGGCATAACATGGATGCAATTGCAAGTATGAAGCTGCTACAAGAGCAGATCTCCAGCCCAGAATCCAGCATGCACTATCTGAAGCTGGAAGAGCTGCCTTTTGCCAGCCTTGCATTTGTAGTTCAGTATACCCAGTGATAATGCTGGCAACTGATAGCATTATTTCTGATATGAACCTAAAGGGTTGACAAACATCAGGCTGTAGGGCAAGAGTCCTTCAAAATACTTCCTCCCCAGCTGCTAACTTGATAAAAAAAAAAAAAAAAGATAGGAGGAAACAATTGTTTTCATAAGAAAAATTTTAGTCTTCATGAGCAAAGTTCCATCCTGGGACAGGTAGATATTGCTGACAACTCCTGGTCAATGTTTAATGATCTGTAGCTGTTACAGAATCTTAAAGATCTTAGCACTAAAAGCCATGTCGAGAAGATTCCCTTATATTGCATTACCCTAAACACACCTGCGTTCAACATTTATTAGTGAGCTGTCTTTCTTGTTTGTCCTCTCTGACAGGAGACAAGCAAGACAGCAACTATGAATCATGCTATTTGCTATAGTCTGTGCAGCTTAGAAACAGTAAAAAACAGGAAGGACAGTAATGAGCAAGACACTACGTGGTAATAACACTGCATTATTTTAGAATTGCTTTGATTAAATATATATATATATCCTACAGATAAATTTAATGCATATTCACCCAAGAAAACCCAAACGGAGATAGCTGAACTCCAGAACCAATTAAAACTTGGTCTATGCTAAAAGACAGTAATCATATATTTGTCATGTATTTGCTAAACTTGGTTTTGAATACTTAAATGCTCAAATATATTGAATACTGCTTTTTTAATATACTTATTCTTGGAACCAAAAGGTCTTACTGGTAATTTTCTGACTCTCCTGCAGTTGCTTTGTGTAGTTAAAATTCCCTCTGTGATGAGAGTCATGCTGATATCCAGCTGCCCTTGTTCTGTACACAGGGACATTTCCTCAGTAGAAAACATTTCTGTAACTGATAGCAGGGTTTCAGAGAGAAGTCGAGTCATTTACTTCCTTGTTAATGTACATTTGTTCTGTACAGAAGGCACAGGGTACCTACGAGCCAAGTGGTACTGTTGGTACTGTTGCTGAGTTGTACCTGTGATGGCCTAAAGGCACATCAAAGAGAATTATGCAAGGAAAGGTGATATCCTGTACTAAACCTCTGTTACATGTGGAGGAAAAAAGACATGTGAGCCTGGCTTCAGAATTGGTATTCAAAGCAAAGAGGAACATTGAAGGGAGTGGTGCTGGATTAATTGGAGCTGTTAGATCATCTGAGCACATACTTCTCAACTACTGTGGGGAGAAAGTGCACGGCATACTGGGAGGGAGAAAATACAGAGTGAGGGAGGTGATGAGATGAAGCACCATTCCTTACCCCTGGGTCTTCCTTTCCTACTGCTTTGAGTTATCCATTAATATTGTAGTCCTCTGGGTACAGAGAAGTGTGCCAAATGAAAACAAAGAGGGAAAAATTAGTGGTTCTTTCTCTTCCATTGGTTATTCCAGAGAAATCCCATGTCAGTGGCACTTCAGTTCTCTATAAGCATGTCAGATACATGTGTGTGTATTTCCCCTACCCCAAATTATACACAGTATCCTGTAACAGCTTTGTTACTGCATTCTTCAGAGAGTTTGTAGAGAAACAAAATGGCCCATCCTAGCACTGCCTTCACCTCCTGCATTGCAAATACAATGCTAGCATAGGACATAGCAGCACATGCTCACTCTTGTTTCTTGCTCACAGGAAGAGAAGCTCTTGGATGCCATAAAGATCACTGCCTACGTCCTTGGTACATGCCTGCTCATATTCACTGCCTTAGTGAACACTGTTTCTTGGTAAGATTGTTCAAATCAAGGGGCTTGAGGAAAAACTTTTCCATGGAGAGGGGGAAAAGTGGATGATGAAAAGATGGGCAACCAAGAACACTTATTTCCACAGGAACATACAGAATACCTGGGACACATCAGGCCATTTCTGGCAAACAACATGGCTTAAACTCTATGACCATTTTGAGGGAAATGAGTGGACAATCTTTCTCTTTGGTGAGTTTTAACAGCTCTCTGCTGTAGGAGGAACCATCCATGTATTACACCTGAAAGGGGGACATAGACATCCTTTCCCAAACTCACTGATCTCCTCACTGGAAAAGCACACCTAGACTTCAAAGCAAGCCACACCTGATGTAGTGCTGTACCTGAAGGGAGCCTACAGAAAGGCTGAAGAGGGGCTGTTTACAAGGGCCTGTACTGAAAGGATGAAGGGTAATGGGTTTAAATTAGAGAAGATTTAGACTAGATATCAGAAAGAAGTACTTTACCTTGAGGGTGGTAGAGCAGTGGAATAGGCTCCCCAGGGAGGTGGTTAGGCCCCATCCCTGGAGATATTCAAGGTGAGGCTGGACAAGGCTCTGAGCAGCCTGGTCTAGTTAAGGGTGTCCCTGCTCACTGCAGGGGGGCTGGACTAGATTACTTTTGGAGGTCCCTTCCAGCCCTAAACATTCTATGATTCTAGTGCAACTGTGCCACCTTTGGACTGGCTCACTGTTAGATCCCCCCAGACAGATTCAAAATCTGATCTTTTTGCTGCTGCTGAAATGGCTCCCCCATGAAGAGACTTTGCTTCTGTGAGAACTGAATGACTCAGTAGAAATAATTACTGAAAATTTAAGTAAAATCAGTGAATTTTACTCCTGGTGTAGCACCTGTAAAATCCTTCTCTATGGCTAACAGCTGGTGAACAAGACTGGTAGGGACCTGATAAGGTTGCAGAGACCAACTCAACCTTATTCTACTTGTATTTAGAAACCACCCATGACAAAGACCCACCAGCCACCCAGAACAGCCCTTTCTTAGTCAACTGTGGCAAGTTTCAACCTATGAGACATTTATCTACTCTAATCTCCTCCCCACTGCCTAAGTCTGACCTAGATGACAGAACTTACCCATATTCCCTTTTAAAGCATCTCAGGGGAGGGGATACACACCTTGCACATCTGGATCTCAGCAAATTCCTCTGGATACTATGCCGCTGTATTTTGTTTCTGATGTAGCCATAACTCTCAGTTTATTCACACCTCTGCGCTTTCCTCACACCACAGGGGCTGCACTGATACCTAGCCTTGCTTTCTGGTGCTTCAATGGAATCCTTTTGGTGGCTGATGTAACAGGAAAGCCAACTTTCATTACTCGCTATCGCATTCAGCCAGGCAAGAATGACCCTGTAAGTATTTCTCACTCTGCCTCTTCTGCTGGCTAAACACTTCTTGCAGTCTCTTAGGCTAGGAGCAGGGAGAAGAACTTGCTATGCTTTTCTCTTGCAACCAGCTGATTCAAGGAGAATCAAGCCAAGTCTTGCATATCCCCTGCAGAGAACAAGGCAGCCCTTGTAATCGAGCTACAGATCAGATATGGATTGACTGCCTGTTAAAAAAAGTTAATACCCAAACTATTATGGAAACTACAAATCTTAAACCTCTTTATCCTTCCAATTCAAAGCTGCCTTGCTTCTGACTCAGCTTCAAGACTTGACTTCTTTTTTTGCAGGTGGACAAAAAGAAGTTGCGCCAAGCCATCTACACAGTGCTCTGTAATCAGTTCTTCGTTTCCTTTCCCATGCTTATGCCCATGTTCTACATCATGAAATGGTGGGGCAACACCTTCAGCAAGGAATTACCCACCTTTCAGTGGTTTCTTGTGGAGTTAAGCATCTTTACCTTAATAGAGGAAATTCTCTTCTATTATACGCACAGGTGAGATGAGCACAGGAACAGAACTCCATGTCCTTCATGCCTTTAAGCTTATGCTGACCTCCTGCAACAGCAATAGCCCTGGTCCCTGCTCTTCCACCAGTCTTGTATATACACGGGAAGACTTAACTGGTTCCAAAATCCACCCTTACAACATGAGGCTTTGGTACTGCCAATAACTACAGTAAGCAAAAGTGGGTAAAATTGCAAAGGTGGAGCGGCTTAGAAACTAAGAAAGAAACAAAACAGATAGCTTTACACAAAATCTGTGACTCCACGTTCTTTGGAAAGAGAAGAACAAGACTCACTACCCTGAAAGAAAAAAGCTCAAGAGGTCAGTGACTGATCTCCCATTCACTTGTATGGCACCTATGAAAGAGGGCCTGGCTCCTTACACTGCAGGCTTCTAGGCACCAACACCAACATTACAGTGAAAAATAAAGCAAGGAAGAAAAAAACTGCAAAAGACCATGCAGAAGCAAGCACAGCATTCTCAGAAGTATTTCCTTTTTGGACAAATGCACAAGAAAAATATAAAAGCCATTTCTTACAAAGAACCCACATAAGCTAAAATTCTGGCTTTAATAGTTGCCAGTAGGAAGAGTCAAATCAGTCAAAATATAAAGTGAGTCTTCCCCTAAGTAGTACTCCCACAGTTGAGCAAGTAAGTCACTTAGGGACTTTGATTTATGGGATTTATCTGGACTTAAGTTTAATATCAGCCAGTGGAAACATCAATTCAGTGAGGGATCTGTACTAAAGAAGGAGAGAGGGAAGCCCCACACTCTTATTTCCAGCTGCTCTGAAATCTTTATGTTAAAGAGGGGACAGGGAGAAGTCTCCAGCAGAAATTCTGTTACGTTACTTTGTTCCTTTCTTGCAGAGCTCAAAACCTGCCTTTCCTTGTTTTCTCTGATTAGGCTGGTTCACCTCCCACTCCTGTATAAGCACATTCACAAGAAGCACCATGAATGGACAGCCCCCATTGGCGTGGTCTCCATTTATGCTCACCCACTAGAACATATAGTAAGTGAATTCTGCAGTGGTCACTCTCCAGTTTCTGCAGGGGGCGTGATTTCCATGGGATGAGGAGTGGTGAGAGAGGAAAAGCAAATGGCACTCTTACTCTTCTTGCCAAGAAACTTGGCTCTAGAAAAAGGTTGCAGTAGCTGCTTACACAGGGCTCCATTAGGTTTAAGAGGACAGATACAGGGGCGTCCAGCAAATAACAAACTGACTGAACAGTGCTGCCTTGAGCACAGATTGGGCTGGGGGAGCACAGACAGTGCTTTCAGCATGAGATGTGATACTCAGAGATTTTGTGTTTCTGCATGGATCAAATTGTCATGATTTTCATGCTGGTGGCTGGTATCAGTGTTTTCAGGAGTGTCTCCCAGCACTGCTCCAGCTGTGACTTCTCATGGAAACACATCCCACTCTCAGAAGATTCCTAACAATAGTCCTGGGCTGCAGCACCAGCTCTGTCTCCCTGACAGCCTTTGGGAAGCAGAATGACTTTTATATTCAGCAGTCCATTTAAGCCTAGCTGGTGCAGTAAGCTTGGTCTGGGCAGCGACAGCCCAGTTTATGCCACTGGTAGGACACAAGCTTTCCAGACAGGATCATCACACTGCTGCCCTGACTGCACGTGTCCCAGGCCATGTCCTTTTATAAATAGGTTTCCCAAGAGCAGCTTCAGCATCATTCCAAGGCAAAGCTGAAATTCATCCCTCTGTCTCCAAGGTGATTTACTGGGATCATGCTGCCCTCACATCTCTGGTTTGGTGTTATGTCTGACTTCTACTACAACTTTAGGGAGCTTGTGCTATGACTATGTCTTGCAGTGCATAAAAATCTTCTCAGTAAATGATTTCTTTAATGATTATGTAATTTTAGTAAGGTGTTTGCAGAGATCTCTTCTTTGTTATGCTGTTTGCACAAAACCAGTCTGATGGATCATCCAGGTGAAACAATTCGGCTCCTAGGGAAAGTCTGTTTGTTGTGTACCAATTAATGAGGTGGAGTTTGCTTCTCATTTCTAGATCTCCAACACCCTGCCTGTCATGACTGGTCCAATGATCATGGGGTCTCACATTGTTTCAATTGCAGCGTGGTTCTCACTTGCTCTTGTAACAACCAGCATTTCACACTGTGGTTACCACCTGCCCTTTCTACCGTCGCCAGAGTTCCATGACTTCCACCACCTCAAGTACGTCTGAGCACTGCTCAACTTCCCCTTCCCCTCCCCCTCCTGCCCATGCCCTGGCACTGCTGATGGGCAAAGCTCCTTTTTGAGGGTCAGGTGGGTTTGCATAACTCAAGTGCAAGCAGAGAAGCCAATCCATACAGCTCAGCGAACAGCAGGCTGGATGCTATCGGTCCTTAAAGCAATTAGAGATCTGGATTTCAGAAGGCTCCAGCCTGCTGCCCACACAATTGCCAGACACCCAATCAACAACCCTTCTTCTCCATCAGCTGACAAGCTGGAAGCTTTCTCCAAAGCACAAACACTGCAGCTGAGACTGGGTGTTTCAAGCTTCCCAAGATTACGTGGGAGGAAAGCACTAGTGGCTGAAGCAGCAGGTATCACTTGGGCCATCCCCAGCACAAGCACAGGGTCACAGACTGTTTTCTTCACAGCTCTTCCTACAAGTTTAGAAGTCTCAGCCCATGATCTAGAACAAAGAGCAAGGACAAGTCACACAGCAGAAATGAATTTCCAGGGAGTGTCTTTGTCTGCTCCTCTCCCATACATTTGGATTAGTAACACTGATCAAATATCACCCTGCCCAATCAATCATAATTAACCCTTCCTGGAAGGAACTCCCAGCCTCCTTCTACACTGGAGAGCACAGACTTCCAGGAAGTTGTTCTGGGATACATACCACAGTAGTGGAAGAAATGTTCCCACCTCCCATATGTTCATTAAATTCATACACATGCTCCCTCTACCAGTTTTCCCCTCTTCTAAGAGTAGCCATTGTGGTAGTTCTATTGCCACCAACGTGCTGGGTAACACCCAAACCATGGTGCTGGTTACCAGTCACCTCCTCCAAAGCCCAGCTAATGCCAGGAGACAGGTTACTGCTGATCTGAGATGCTTTCTGGGCACAAGAGCTCTACTGGTGTCCCAGTGCTGGAAGCATGGCAGCTCCACACCCCAAGACAGCTGGGTCTCAGGAGCACACACTGTGGCTGTCCAGCTGCTCCTGCAGCTCTGAGCTGCCCAGGAGAGAGGGGTGCTGTTCAGAGCCACCAGTTCTGCATAACTATAGTGCCAGAGAGGGAAGTTCCCAGAGAAGCTTCTCCCAGGCTTCATTAGAGCTGCAAGGGAAACAGAAATAGGAAAGGTAAGGCAGCCTCAATAACTTCCAGCAATGGCTAATCTCTCTCTGGTTTCTAGGTTCAATCAATGCTATGGTGTCCTGGGAGTGCTGGATTATCTGCATGGAACGGACACAGTGTTCAGACAAACCAAAGCCTACGAGAGACACAGAGTCCTCCTCAGCTTCACACCACTCTCAGAAAGCATCCCTGAGCCACCCAAGATGGCAGAGTGAACCAAGCAGCCTGCAGTCCTTGCACAGCCCAGTGACTAGCAGAGCAAGAGACAATGATTTATGCCAAATAGTATTTTAATTGGGAAACAAGTTATTGTTCACACATAACAAAACTCAAAGCTGAACTTAAACATGCTACCTGAAATGACTGCACTCCTGTTGCCTGTTATTTTCTACCCAAGGCACAAAAAAAAACCCCTAACAAACTAAAAACCCCAAAAGCTCTAGAAAGCTATTTTAAAACAAAGTTTGGAGGATTTTTCTTCCTTAATTACTTGCACTGTTCCTTGGTTCCAGCTGCCTTCACATAAGCCAGATGTGTTCTGGGCCACATAGCTTTGTGGAGTTCCTGGGGAGTTCTCATTATTGAGGTTTTAACACTTCAGTTCTCACAGGCCATGCTTTGGCCTCTTTCATTAGCATTCTATAGAAGTACCAGCAAGATCAGCAACTACATGGGATAGGATTAAACCCATGATTGTTTCTGAGACTCAGAACACCTGGGATACGGGATACAAGCCCATGGAAAGTGAGTGGGGGCTGCAGCTTTAAAAACACTCTCTCCCAGACACACAACAGAGGCCCAACTGCCCCCCAACAGTTTTTCTTTCATGTGAGGGCAGTACACGTCTGCATTAAGGGCTGTCACAGCCTCATCTCTGCTCCACAAAGTGAGCATCCCCCTCATGGGATGGAGAAGTAGAGCCAGAAGCTGATGTGCTCCATGGCAGAAGCCCTGGTACATCACCTTCTCCTGCTGAGCCTCACCTTGTTTTCCATACGCCAAAAGGAGGCACAAAACATAACTCAGTACAATGAAAAACTAAAAAAAGAGACTCTCTTCAAGTCCCTGCCGTCTTAAGCTGTGTGGAGATCAGTGACTCCCTCTAAGCGAGGGCCCAATCAAAAGCACCCGTACCATCGTGCACACCCATCAGTACATACACAACCCATCTTGAGACACTGCAAATTTTCTCCAGGATCTCTTTAAAAATCTCAATCCTGCCTGGGGGACCAGGACAAAGGTGACACTTGCATCTCATCACTACTAGAGCCATGTCCTAAGCAAACCCTTTGGGGAGAGGACATGTAGGACTGACCAGTGCTGCACTTACCTACTGCCAGTCCAGCCCCACCGTGGAATCCAACTCCCTTCCCCCAGCCCCCTCCAGCCCCTAGGGATGAACCCAGCCCACTTATCCAGGCACAGCCCCTCAGGGAGAGCATGCCAGCAGAACAGAAAACCTAGGTAGCATTGTCTTTTGAAGTTTTTATTTTTATACATTTTTTTTTTGTATTAAAAAGGAAAAAGCATAATTACCACAAATTACAAAGGACTAAAGCATTACTAGAATAATGAATCACATCAACCTAGAAAGCAGATACTCTGAATAATATTAATGTTATAATACAAGCTCTCATTCAAGTATTTTACATTTTTCTCTTTTCCTTTTTTAAATGATGATGATCCTAGCACATGGGTCAACGATTATGTACTATCGACAGAAGATGGATCATATACAGCGGGCCATATTAACAAGATTCTCCTCCCAAGTGATACATGGTCTGTGATGAGTCATTTTATGTTTGTCTCTACAATAAATGCAGCTGAAGAAGGTTGCACACATTTTCTAGTTTTGGGAAACAGAAGGCTAAGTCTGGGACACAAAGGGTTTGAGAAGGGCCAGCACATCGAACCATTGCCCTGTTTGCTCTGGATGAGCTAGCAGAGGGCCAACCTCGCTGGGGTGCAGCTCAGTGGGGGCTTGAGCCACAGATCCAAAAGTTTCTGACCCCAAAGGGATTAGGACAGGCTGGAAGAGGAGGAAGAGGAATAGGGCTGCACCAGGGAGGCTCAAGGGACCTAGAGGTGCCAAGAACCTCCCTCTGCAAGTGGTACCTCTGGCACAAGAGCGAGGCGCAGGGGGACAGTGCGAGGACCTGGGGGTTGGCCCGAGCACACCTCGGGGAGCCAGCTGGTGCCCAGGGTGCTCCCACTCCTCCTGAGCTTCCCACCAAGGGATGTGCTTGTCACAGATACGTCGGTCCTATGTTCAAGTGTCTGCAGAAAGTGAAACTGTAAACTACTCATTGAAATGCTGCCCTCCAGCCACCCGCTCCATGACACCAAGATGAATACTTTTTTTTTTTTTTAAGTTAATCATCTATTATCTCTTTTGGAAATGAAAAAAACAAAACCCAAGTAAGAGTCAGTGAGGCTTTAACATCAAGTGTAGCAACCCTCTCTCAAGAATAGCCTATTTCAAAACAGTGACAAAGTGATATAACCAGTCTCAGAGGAGGCAGGAGAAAACAAGCATTGCAAACACACCTTGCTACATTTACAGTTGGTTTTTTTTCACTTCTCCTTTAGCTAAAATAACTGGCAAGGCTTGAACAGCTAGAAGGCCCCCTCTGCACTGCCATGCAGACACATACGGACACATGGCAGCATACTGAGGTTAACACATCATTTTGTTACAGTACAGTCAATTGACCGGTCCCGAGTAACATGAGCAGTTGCCAAAACTTGAGGGACCCCGAGGGCTACAGTGACAAGCTGCCATGGGGGTGTGAGGGGGCAGCAGGAAGACGGACAGACAGGCGAATAGAGCAGCAGAATTTCCGCCCCTCCCCCCTCCCCAAATTATTATGGCAAAGCAACAAAGCCTCCTCTGAAACACACCTTCCACCTCCACATCCTGAAGATGGGCTGTCACACAGGCCCTTGGCAAGGAGTCCTGGTTGTAGGAGCCTAGGACTTCCTGGGGAGAGAGGGTAAGGTGGGGAGCACTCCCTGAGCTCTGCCTGTGGGCCCGATGACCTCCCCCAGCCCTTCCAAAAGCAGACAGGGCTCCCTCCAGCTGTGCTGGTGGCTGGGTGCCAGCCCTTGCCAGCTGTGGAGTAGAGCTCACAGAAGCACATGCAGGTCTGAGCACTCAGAACTATACAATTAAAAAAATAAAACAAAAAACAAAACAATCAAACAAACAAATAAAAAAAGCACAAAACATGATTGTGGTGAAGCATCCAAGATAAAAGCAAGGCCAAACTCCTTCCTCAGCAGGAGATCAAGAGCTTCCTCAAAAGCAACCCCCATTTAAGGGCAACTCTCCCTTTGTCCAGCAGTGGCACAGCCCTGGGCAGTGTTTTCTGGTGGCAGCCAGGCAGCAAGAGCCCTTCCTTCTCTTCCCTGCCTATGCTGCTTTCCAACAAGGTGAAACCAGGCACACAGTCCACAGAGCTGGAGTGGTAAGACCGCTGGAATTGCTATTCTGGCCCACCTGCCCCTGGGAAGCAGGGGATGTCTACTTGGAGCCCTCAGCCACACTGATGTGACAAACTGCTGACTCGGCAGAGAGGTGGAAAAAACAAGACTAAGAGTCTCAGCCTTAAAAATTTACAAAATAATTTAAAATTAATTCAGATTGGGGGAAATTTTCTGGGAAATGTCTTACTTCTTCCATCACCCAAGCAACTCCACAGTCTGCTCCATAAGCTACAAGCTCCACAGCAGAAGCTCTTTCCTCCTTATTTCCTATTTGATTTTAAACTATAACACAGACAACTGGCTTCAAAAGAGAACATGCACCGACAAGAGGCGCATCAGGACACAGCGGCAAGGACCACCCGCGGCACACCCAGACGCACTTCCTCTTGCAAACAACCATCATCCTTGATCAAACCCCATTTCCAGCCTTCAAGGCTCCTCTTTCCCAAATCAGGGGTAAACCAAGCTGCATCTGTAACCTCAGAGATCTGACTCCAGCTCCCAAGAGGGGAGATCCAGAGATAACAGTCACAGCCACAGCACCATACAAGCATTATTTGCCTGTCTGGCCCAGTTACCACCCCACAGCCCCTGTTGGAGCGCTGCTGCTACAACAGTGCAAGCCACACACTCAGGCTAGCATCCTGAAACCAGGCCTGCCAGCAGTACCAAGCTGCCAGGTGATGTGGTCAGAGCAGATAGACAGGAGCAGGATCACACCACTAGAAAACAGCAAAGCAGCAGCTCCCTAGCCTCACTCAAACCCAGCTGTGTTTTCAATTCTAGCAGCAGTTCACAAAGCTGCTCCACATGGACCAGCCCACCTTCTTTCCCCCCACCCCACCTACAACAGCAGCATCTTGCACAGTGTCAGTTAGGGAAGGTGGTAACTGCAGTCAGGGTCCCACATGCATCCACGGCCACCACCGATCGACAGCTGGCCCAAGCTTGCCCTCCTGATGTCTGCTCTCGGCCGCTGTACCCACCAACCCTGAAACCATATGGGGAGAGCCCTGGAGAGCTGTCTCCTCCTCCCAGCTGTGACATACAGCGCTGGATGCTTTGGGAAAACTGTTTCGTTCCCTCCCTGTGATTCTGCAGACAGTGTAACACAATTAGCTGCACCCTGGAGTAGCCCAACAGTGGCTGCTCCACACCAAGCACAGAGTGCTTTGCAGCTCAGGAGGGCAGGATGCTGCAGCTACAACCCAGCCAGCTGCACAGTCCCGACCCAAGCGATGGAGCACAGTGGCAACAGGAGAGCGCCTCAGGCTGTAAAGGAGCTGCTACACTTACAGCAGGAGCACAACCTTCCAGTGCTACTTCTGGGCCCCAGGAACAGATCTCACACCTCTGTCACATTGGCCCTGCATGGGAACACAGATCATGAGCCTGGGGAGGGTTTGCCTGCCGAAGGCCATGCAGCACTGAGCTGAGGAGCGGAGTACATGCTGCAGCATCTCTGCAGCCACTGCCTTGCCTCAGCAAAGCAAGGAGCAGCACAGTGTTCCCTCAGCCCTGTGAGATGCACAGGGACACTGCTCTGAGCAGGAGACTCCACACAGCTGCCCAAAGACACAGCGCACAAGGAAATCCAGGTGAGAGTCCTCCTTTGGCAAGCAGGTCTCCTGCTCTCACCCAGCACAAGTCCCACCATAAGCCCTGGGGCCAGTGATGGCTGCAGGAGACTGAGCTCCCAGGGCTGTGTCAGTCCCTTGTTGGGCTACAGAGTTTGAATGGCATCAGGGACATGCCAGCTCTCTCCCTCACCCACAGCAAGGACCAGTCCCCTCCAGCTGCTATGATGATCTCCCCCCTCATGCCCCAACCATGATGGAAGCACAGACTGGAGCAAGATCAATCTCCTGCCCCAGTCTGTCCAGAGGGCAGGGGGTAGTCTGAGCAAGGCTGTAAGCATATACAGTCACTGTCACAGGGAGGATGCTACAATGGTATATACACAACATAGCGGCTTCAACTACTTCATGAGCCCAAGTCTTGGATTTGACTGCCCTCGGCACCTTCCCCCCACGAGAATCAGGGCTGGCAGAAGGTCTCTGTGACAGAAGGAAGCATCCAAGTGAGCTGTGGCATCAGAGGAAAGGCGGCGGGGAAGATCAGCTCGGCAGCAATGCTGTGATGAGTCAGTCTCTGGGTCAGTGAGAGGAGAGAGCCCAGCATGCCCCAGGGCGGAGGAAGCCAGCAAGCCTCCCCAGTCCAGCTCCACCATAAGGCAACTTTTTTTTGTAGGTTTTTTTTTGGTCTTTTTTTTATGTTTGTTTTTTTTTTGTGTTTGTTTTTTGTAGGTTTTTTTTTTTCAATAATATTTCCAAGGAAGAAAGCAAAGGAAGATGTGTCTTTCTCAAGAGTTTTTTGGGTGTTTGTTTCTGTTAAGAGTTTTTTTGTTGTAGTTTCATTTTTCCAAGGGAAATGGAAGAGAAAACTTAGTTGGGCAAAGTCCTGTCTTTGCACGCGTTGGGCGTTCCTGGGGCAGCGGGTGCACCGTCCACACAGGCTTGAGTCCAAGTGCCTGCCAGCCTCCCCCCACCAGGAAGGAGTCAGAACAAGCCTATCCTTGGCAAAGGTCCTTTGGTTGACTTCCCAATTGTCCATGAAGGGAGAGGCGTACAGAGGGAGAGCCAGACCCTCGGGAAGGTTGGAGGCAAAGACACTGGGAGCAGGAGGACAAGGGAGGTGTCGATGCTCCTGTGGCAGTGGAGGCACTGCGTACGTGGAATGGGAGGCATCAGCCAGGGCAGGGAGATCAGAGGCTCCGCAGCATCGCCACATGCTGCGGCTTCGGCCCCCAGCAGGGAGCCTCCCTCCTCCGAGCTTCCTGAGCTGGCTGCCCTGCGATCCAAGGGGGACACAGAGGGGAGCTGTCAGGACTGCACAGAGCAGACTTGTTTTGGTAAATCCAGACGAACTTCTAGCAATAATTTAAAACTTGATATATATATATAATAATAGAAAAATCTCCCCTTTCAAACCCAGCCAAAACTTTTTTTTTTTTGAAGAGATACTAAGACATGAGTGTGTGCACAGGAAGGGAGGGAGAGCAAAGGGTGGGTCTGCTGGGAGAAGGTCTGGCTCTGGTCAGGGTTGTAATAGCAAAACGGTGTTTTAGATGCAGATCATCTTTGCTGTCCAGCCCCAAGAAAAAAAAATAAAATAAAA